>MU713466.1:140761-186260 GCA_026770625.1 Nicotiana glauca | reverse complement strand
ATCGATGTGGGCATTGCCTGGATAAGGTAACATTGAAGCTAAAGTGGCAAGTGCATCAGCTAGTTCATTGTGACACCGCGGTATGTACCTGAACTCTATTGATTTGAATCGCTTGCCAAGATCCTCTACGTACTATCGGTAAGGAATAAGCTTGACGTCTCGGGTCTCCCATTCGCCCTGGGCTTGCCGGATAATCAGATCAGAATCCCCCAAAATCAATAAATCTCCAACATCTTTATCAATTTCCATGTTCATGCCCATGATGTAGGCTTCAAACTCGGCCGTATTGTTCCTGCAAAAGAAACGGAGCCTGGCTGTAGCCGGATAGTGCTGACCAGTGGGCGAGATCAAGATTGCCCCAATTCCTACACCTTTGGCATTTACGGCCCCATCAAAGAACATTTTCCAAGCATGAGCGTCTTCAGGGACTATTTCTATTGTGTTTACCTCCTCATCTGGAAAGTAAGTACTCAACAGTTGGTATTTCTCATCAACCGGGTTTTCAGCCAAGTGATCCGCCAATGCCTGGGCTTTCATCGCCGTGCGAGTGACGTAGACTATGTCGAATTCAGTAAGGAAAATTTGCCACTTTGCCAATCTCTCAGTGGGCATCGGTTTCTGGAATATGTACTTCAGAGGATCCAACCTGGTTTTGAGGTGAGTAGTATGAGCCTGAAGATAATGTCTCAACTTTTGAGCGACCCATGTCAAAGCACAACATGTTCTTTCCAACAAAGTGTATTTGACTTCATAACCAGTGAACTTCTTGCTCAAGTAATAGATCGCCTGCTCTTTCTTTCCAGTTGCATCATGCTGCCCGAGGACACAGCCAAAAGAATTTTCTAAGACCGTCAGATACAAGAACAGAGGTCTCCCTTGCTCCGGCGGGACCAAAATTGGAGGATTTGAAAGATATTCTTTGATCTTGTCAAAGGCCTCTTGACACTCAGCTGTCCATTTGATTGCTGCATCGTCCCTTAATAGCTTGAATATGGGCTCACATGTGGAAGTCAGTTGAGCGATGAACCGGCTGATATAGTTTAACCTGCCCAATAGACTCGTCACGTCTTTCTTTGTCCTTGGAGGAGGTAGGTCCCGGATAGCCTTTATCTTTGTTGGATCTAACTCGATACCTCTCCTGCTGACTATGAAACCCAAAAGTTTACCTGATAGGACTCCGAAGGTGCATTTCGCCGGATTCAGCTTCAAATCATACTTTCGCAGCCTTTTAAAAAATTTCCTCAAGTCTCGAACGTGATCGCCCTGAGTCCTGGACTTGATGATCACGTCGTCTACATACACCTCTATCTCTTGATGCATCATATCATGAAAAATAGCAGTCATGGCTCTCATGTATATTGCCCCGGTATTTTTCATACCAAACGGCATAACCTGATAATAGTAAGTACCCCAAGGTGTAGTGAAAGCGGTCTTCTCGGCATCTTCCTCATCCATCAACACCTGGTGATATCCTGCGTAACAATCCACGAAAGACTGTATCTCATGTTTGGCACAGTTATCAACAAGGATGTGGATGTTGGGCAAAGGGAAGTTATCTTTGGGACTTGCCCTATTCAAATCTCGGTAATCCACACACACCCGAGTTTTCCCATCTTTCTTCAGCACAGGAACTACATTAGCCGGCCACGTAGTATACTGGACCACCCGGATTACCCCTGTTTTCAACTGCATTGTGATTTCTTCTTTGATCTTATCACTGATATCAGTCTTGATCTTCCTCTGTTTCTGTTAAACCAGGGGACAATCAGGGTAGATTGGCAATTTAGGCACCACTAGATCAACACCTAATCCTGACATGTCATCGTATGACCAAGCAAACACATCTTTAAACTCAAACAAAAGTTGAATTATTGCATCCCGTGTTTTCTCATCTGTGTGAATGCTGATTTTGGTCTCTCGGATTTCTTCAGAAGTTCCCAAATTAACCGGTTCCGTGTCATTCACATTCGGCTTAGGTTTATTCTCAAAGTGTTCTAGTTCTCGATTTATTTCCCTAAAGCCTCTTCTTCATCATATTCCGATTCTTGGTTCATTATTTCTCAATTAGACAGCGTGTTTGGATCTGGGCGTGGAGTCCGCAAGCATGTCATGTTATTTAAAGCTGCATTATTATAACTGAAAAGAAAAGATAAAAGAAAAATAGCAAAATCAGAAAGAATAAAGAGAAAAAATAAATAAATAAACAATATGATGAAATACTGATTTTATTCCTTGGAATTGGGAAGATAAAAGGGTTTACATCTCAGAAAATTAAAAACAGGAAACTAAAGAAAACATCCGAGTTATACCCTGGGATAACTTGTGATGCAGTAAAGGTGGCAGGACAAGTCTACCCGGACTCCCGCCTGACCGGGAACGGTGTAGCCTCCCAATTTTGAAGCTTAGCATTTGGCCCCATGTATAGCACCTCAGCGGTGCTTGTGCCTTCTCCCAGCTGAACCATGTGGGTTTCGTAAAGCATTTCTCTCATCGCACACATATTTCCTCAATCTCTTCGGCTGTAAAGGCCTCATCATCTTCTTCTTCAGCGTACTTTGGTCTGATGAAAGTTTCGTACAACCGTGGCAATGGTTGAGGCAACTTCCATCCCTTATTTTTTCTCTTCTTTGCCAAATCTTCATCTTTTGGAGTAGGGTGGAAACCTATCCTAAAGAGTTTCTTAGTGGGAGGCAAGGTGATAGGTTCAGTTATTCCTTGCAATGTCTTTCCAAGTCCTTTTCCCGGTTTGAATCCCCATCGGATCATTTCTTTAGCGACCATGATTGAAGTATTGGACAAGAAAGGTTGGGGGCAAGGGCTCCCTTCTTCGTATTGTTCTGCCAATACGACTTCGAAAGCTTGATAAACTATGTGCTCACTTCCCTCTCTTGCCTCGAGACATAGGATGGATGGGTCCCGATAAATAGACTGTTCGTCTTCTCCATGGACCACAATTTCCCGATCTTCATATTCGAACTTCACCATTTGGTGGAGAGTGGAGGGTACAGCCCCTACAATATGAATCCAAGGTCTTATGAGGAGAAAGTTGTAAGACGTGTCCATATCCAGCACCTGGAAAGTTACTTCAAAATCCACAGGCCCGATAGTCAATATCAGGTCTATTTCCCCGAGGGTATCCCTCTCGATGCCATCAAAGGCTCTTACACAGACATTATTGGGGCGAATCCTTCCGGTCCCAATTTCCATTCTCTACAGTGTGGAGAGTGGGCAAATGTCAACACCCGAACACCCATCCAACATTACTCGTTTGACGTAGTAGTCTTCACATTTGACTGTCAAATGTAAGGCCTTGTTGTGAGCCGCTCCCTCCGGAGGCAAATAGTTCTTATTAAAAGAAATTTGATTAACCGCAAAGAACCTTTCCGTGATCCTTTCGAGTTGTTTGACTGAAGTCTCAGTCGGCACATACGCTTCATTCAAGGTTTTTAGCAGGATCTTCTGATGCTCGGCATACCTCATTAGCAAAGATAGCATAGACACCTGTTCAGGGTACTTGCGCAATTGATCCACCACTTTAAAATCAAGCATCTTCATTTTCTGGAAGAAAGCCTCTGTTTCTTCAGCGCTCACAGGCTTCTTTGGTGGGAAGCGTTTCCGTGTGGCATTGTTCACTTCTTGTATGTCTGAATATTTTCCAGCAGAAGTATTTCCCGGAAGTTCTCCTGTGATTTCCTTGCCTTTGTATGTAACCAACGTCGGTTGGTAATTCCATGGAACCGCAGACGGGTCTGTTATTGACTTCTGTGGCATGCGTCCGATAACTACTAGCTCATTCAGCCGAGGCGGTTTAATCGTCCCCCGGACCACATAGTCTCCTTTCGGCACATACATCGGTATTCCCTTTTTCATTTCAAATCTCTGTGGCTCCTCTAAACGACCCTGTGGAATATAAAGAACCCTATTTTTCGGAGGCACGCTCGTCTCTGTCTTTGTTTCAACCTTCTTTTCAAGCTCACCCTTGGCAGTTTTAGTCTTCTTTTCCCCTTTCTCTTGCTTCGGGGTTGCTGTAGGCTTTCTTTTGGCATCAACAATGGCAATTATAGCTTTCAATACGGGATCGAACTCTTTGTCCTCGCAGATCATCCCAATTACCGACCCATTATTGTGAGCGGGCAGCGGATTATTAGTCATATTTGGGACCTCCTCGTCCCTTAACACTATTTTCCCTTGTTCTATCAAGTTCTCTATTACCATTTTTAGGGTCCAACAATCACTGGTATCATGCCCTTCCGCTCCCGAATGATAAGCACACCTGACACTGGCTCTGTAAGCAGGCGATGCTGGATTTTGTCTTGTTTGAGGGACTGGCTGTAGGAAACCCATCTGGACAAGCTTTGGGAATATGGTAGAATATGGTTCTCCAATGGGTGTGAAAGTTTGTCTTCCTGGTGGTTCCTGAGGACGGAATTTATTCTGGGGTGGTTGGGGATTATAATGGTTCCGATAAGGAGGTTGGTTTATAGGAGGTGGAGCTCGGTTAGGGTTGGCTTGTTACGGCAGTCGGCCATAAGGTTGAGCATTCATGACCATGTAAGGCTGAGGGGCATAGGCCATATCTTTGTGGGGGTAGTAGTGTTGTGGAGTTCTCTCTGGAAAACGGGGCCTGGGGTTATGATATTCTCTTGCTCCTGACACGGCCATGGACGTCTCCTCCTTTTTCCTGACCCTTGCTATTCCTCCGGACCCACCTTGGATGGCTTGGGAGGTTGCTCTTATGGCTGCCTGGCTCAAGATTCTACCCATTTTCAGACCATTTTCTACCATTTCCCCGATTTTAATTGCTTCTGCAAAAGGCTTTCCCATGGCCGACATCATATTTTGGAAGTAATCGGGCTCTTGGGCTTGCAGGAAGACAGTGACCATCTCTATCTCATCCATTGGAGGTTTCAGTCTTGAAGCTTGTTCGCGCCACTTAATTGCGTACTCTCTGAAATTTTCTGAAGATTTCTTCTTTTGATTTGTCAGAGAATTCCTATCTGGCGCAATGTCTATGTTGTATTGGAATTGTCGAATAAAGTCTCGGGCAAGATCATCCCAGATATGCCAACGTGAGATGTCTTGGTCCATAAACCACTTAGAAGCAATGCCGATTAGGCTTTCCCAAAATATGGCATCAACAATTCCTCTCTGCCACTGATTCCCCGTAACTGATTGCAGTACTTCTTCAAATGAGCAATGGGGTCGCCGTGCCCGTAATACTTTTCATATTTTGGTGTTTTGAACCTTGATGGCATGGACATGCGGGAAACATACACAAATCCGCATAGGATACACTCTTCTGCCCGCTCAACCCTTGCATGTTCTTTAAGCTTTGTTCGAGGCTTCTCATTCTCTTAGCCATCTGATCCTGCTCGGGTGCTCTGGGATTTTGGTCTTGCCCAGGTGTAAGCTCGTATCGAGGCTGCTGAGGGTAAGCGTTGGTGGTAAACCGGGTAGGTTCCAATGAGAAAGATGGTGCTTGGAATGTGAATGAAGATGAGTCAAAATTAGGCCTGTGTATAGTGAGTTGTGTCGCAGTTGGACAAAGTGCTGCGGTGAATATGTTCGTAGCCATGTCTATCGCTGACACCCGGGGATAAGACTCAGAGGGTGATCCAGCGGAGTGAGCCAAAATGGTAGGGTACCCGAATGGGGTAGTTGGATAACTTACGGGGACGTTGGAAGTCCCACTTGTCCTAGCAAACAGCTCGGGGAATCCAGGGATCACACTTGGCAACTTTCTTCCATTGTTCCAATCGTCCAACATCTCCAACATGCGGAGATGCAGGATTCTGTTTTCCTCAGCAGTAGCTGATTCAGAAGTTGGGATGGCCGAGATTGAACTCTCCTCTGAAATAGGAATCGTTGGTAGAGGAATTTCTGAAGACATTTCTACACTCCCTTTCGACCTTGTGAAGTAAGTGTGAACACTTCCTTTCGACTTTGTGACGGGTGGCTGAACACTTCCTTTCGACCTCATAAAGTATGAATGTGAGGCCAGACTACCATAAAACCAACCACCTTTCAATAAAAGTTGGACGTAGCAGCAAGCAAATGGTTAGTTTGAAACAAATAACAGATAGGTAATCTCACGTTGTGGTGTGATGCACCTATACAGTTAAGTGGGTTTCTACATGTTTTGCATTGGCTGCATGCGTCATTCTGGCTTCTCTTTATGCTCCCCTTTTTCTTTTCTTTTCCTTTTTTATCTTTCCCTTGCATTCTTTTATTTTACTTTACAAACCTTTTCTCTTATTTAAGGTTATGGTCGAATCTGATGAAGATTGCCTACGTATCACGGCCCCGCATGAATCAGACCAACGTAGTTCGTGACAAACAAATGCAAGAAAAATAAAGAAACGTTTTTTTTGGAAATTTCAATTTTTCATTACTAAAACAAACTATTACAAACTAGAACACTTTTGCAGAATGAAAATAAAAGGCGCAAGCTAAGACCAAATACAAACTCCAACACTACAGACATACTTTGATGTGCAAAGACAATGGACAAACAGACAATAGACCCAAAACAGGAAAAATATAGACACGAACTATGCATTCTCTAAAGCTTCAAATATGGGTGCCCGCGGGGCATCATTCGGCCTTGCCGCATGCCTAGGTTCCAAATCCCTTTCAAGTTGCTCTAATTCATTCATGGTCCGCTTCACATATATCATCACTGCTGAGACAAAAGTAGTATGAGTCATGTCTTCACAAGCCCGGCATCTCCTAAAAATGGCGTGAGCAATGGCTCTAATCCTGTCTCTTGTTTGCTTCTTTCTATAAGTAAACACTTTATCGGATTACTGCATGTTTTCAATGCCTGAGAATCCTGCAGGTGCTGATTCTGCAGCTGATACACTTCTACCTCCATTTGGGCCAACAAGTTGTAACAATGTCCACTTTCAATCTCATAATCCCTAGCCTACTTAACTGCTTTACCCTCAAGGGCAGCTACCTTTCTCCTTAGATTGGCAACAATTTTCTCGTGGTCCCATTTCAATTGATTCAAGTACTAGCGACGCTCATCTGCTCTTGTGGACCACTGTGCTTTGAGCTCTACCATGATATTCTCAGACTTTTCCAACTCATCCCGACATTCCCTCACTTTATTTTCCAGCCCTTTTATCAATCGTTCATCTGATCGACTCCTCGGTTGTTTATCAGCGGCTATTCTCAAATGCTTGATTTGGGCCCTAAACGCCTCGTTTTCTCGGGCCAATCTGTTCTTTTCACCCTGATCCGCAGCAACTTGCACACTGTTTTCGAATTTCAGACTTTCAACTTGTTGTTCTAGCTTCCCAATTTCACCCCGGTAACCTTCTTCTTTTGCTAACCAAATCCATTGTTCCTGGGATGACTCGGCAAAATCTTTGAGATGAGGTCTTTTAGCCGGTCTCCCGTTTGACACGTCACCTCCGAACCAAGCGTGATACCTAGGGGAAACTTCCCCTTTAGCTCTATCCAATACACAAATGTTTGCCGCCAAATGTTGACACTCGCTCCAGATCTAGCAAACTTCTCCTTCGGGGAACCGACCGTCAGGACTAATTTCAACCACTTGGGTACTCAGATCTTCATCTTTCGGCACTACTTGATACCTCCCGAGTTGCCTCAAAACCCAATATGGTGCATAGGGCTGGATGTTTTTAAGTCCTATCAACAGAAAGTGGGGCCTGGCTGCTGTCATATATATGATCTCCTCAACACGCAACCATCCGAGCGTACACTGGATTTGGCTGGCAGTGAGAGTCCGAAATAATGACGTCCACGATGTGACTCCCTCAGGTAGACTAGCCCCTTTGATTCTTGTGTAAAACTCTCCCGTGCAAGTTTTCTCAGGTGAGCCATAACTCAAGAGCTGGGAGCGGTCTCATAAATGCTCGGTCATCCACATTTGTAACAACAAGTTACACCCCTCGAAAAAGTTGCCCCCGGCTTTGCAAACAGTGAGAGCCCGGAAGATGTCAGCCACAATCATAGGCGCAAGAGTGCTTTTATCTTGGGTGAGCAAGGTACTGACGACCCCAGCTACTTTCATATCAATATTCCCGTATTTCATTGGGAACACTACAAGGCCCAAAAAAGCTATCATAAAAGCCACCCGCATGTGTTTATCCCACTTCTGACGGTTATTTCTACTACATAGCTTGATGTCTGGCTTATTGAACCCGCCCACGTGGCCGTATCTATCGTATATGAAGTGCAAGCTGCAGAAACCCTTTGCAAGATCTGGATTGTGAACTGTCCGGGGTATCTTCAATGAATTTAAGAACCGGTGCGCAGTGACGGCCCTGGGAGCAACGAAGTATTTGAACCTTAAAGGGGCTTCATCATTTCCGATGTACCCGGTTATTTCCTCCAAAGTTGGGGTGAGATCCAAGTCTGAGAAATGAAATACATTATGTGTCGAATCCCAAAAGGTGACCAGTGCTCTGATAATATCTCCCCAAGGCTGGATGTCTAATTAACCCGTAAGATCTTTCAGATACTTCTTCACTTCATCTTGCCCTTCCTTGCCTAGGTCATTTCACCATAATCGCAACTCGAAAGGGATTTTGGTCATTATTGAAAAAGGTACATTTTGCATCGTGCTCATCCTGCACATTTTTAAGGTGATTAAACAAAAGAAAAAGAAAATTTTTATTCGACTTGGAACAAGACTAACTATTTCTCTTTTTTTTAACTATTTTTTTTTCAAAAATGAAAGACTCGATTTTCAAACACGGCCTTTCAGAACTCTGAAAGATTTTAAGGCTGTGTGAGTCAACCGGTCAAAAATCAAAAATTGACCAAAAATGGCTGTTTTTGCAAGGTCAGCCTTCCGGCGTTCCTTTCGGGAACATTCGGCTATTTATGTCAAACGACCTTACTCGACTTATTTACGACTCTTCTCTTATTTTTCCGAAAAATAAAAAGACCCGGTATCGCAAACACAGCCTTTCAACGCCTCGGGGACAAAGATTTTAAGGCTGTGAGGGTCAAAAATCAAAACACGTCCAAAGGCGGCTGTTTATGCAAAATTAATCTTCCGGCATCCCTTTCGGTAATATTCGGCTATTTTTGTCAAGAACGGCATTATCCGACTTATTTATAACAAAAATTTAAAATTTTATATTTTTTGGCTATTTTTTGCAAAAGGGGAAGTTGGACCTAATTAGGGTTGCCTACGTATCTCACATCCGGTGAGAATCAAACCAGCGTAGTTCTGCAAATTAACGAACTACTTTAAAACAAGACTCTTTTTTTTCATTTTCGTTTTTGGGATTTCATAAGCAAAGAGCAAGACTCTTTTTTTCTCATTTTCATTTTTTGCATTTCATAAATAAACTAAAAAAACTATTTTTTAAAAAAATACAAGACCTTTTTTTTTCATTTTCATTTTTCATGGCAAGACCAACTATTTTCTATTTTTGAAACAAGACAAAATAACGACTTTTTTTTCCTTTTGCATTTTCAATAAACAATAAAACAACCCATTTTTCCAAACTAAATAATGACTTTTTCTTTTTCTTTGCTTTTAGTAAAACATACTATTAAAAACAAAACATTTCCATTTTAAAAATTTTTTTTTTCAAAAATTCGGCAGAGTTTCGACAGCATTTGGGCATCGGTTTTTCTAAAACTAAACAATTATTTCTTTACACTGTTATTTCTCTCTTTTTCTCTTTTTCTCAATTTCACAATATTCTCGACGTTTAAAAGCCGGTCAGCATGCGGGCCCGAAACAAATAAATGCAACACGTAAAATGCATCATGATGGTTATTTCATTTCTGGTTACCTGTCCTAGACGGACCCAACCCCTGCGTTGAGTCTCCTAAGTCAAATGCACGTGATGCAGATAAGCGCTCCTACTAGGGATCCGGCATGGAGTCAAGTTATTCTAAGTTCAAAATCTGGGTATATGTTCTAGACTGTGTACCTGAGCGGACAACTCGAGTCGAGGACGGGGCTACGTACCGGGAACCAAAAGGCCATCCGTCTTAGTAACTTGTCCGGCCTCTTTCTTATTTCAAGGTATTGACACTAACAGAATAGGGAGTCTCAACCAGTGAGCACATCCCCGGAGGTGAGAAGAGAAAGGTTTCGGCACAGTTTATATACATTTAAGATAATATCAAAGCGGTAAACATTTTGCACATTAAGCATGAACACATGTAGGAAAATCAGATATAACCAAATACAACAATTTATCTAAGCTCGAATTCTGAACCCTGAACAAAATGTTCTGGGTTATGTCCCCAGCAGAGCTGCCAGAGCTTTCACACCTCCTTTTTACACACTTACCCCGAAGGATAAAATGTATAAGAGAGTTTTTCCAATTTTAAGTGACATTATTCGAAATGGAATTATTTATTTAGTTCAGAGTCGCCACTTGGGAAAGGTTTGGCTTTTGGTGTCCCAAGTCACCGGTTTATCTTGAATCCCGAATCAAGGAAATTTTCGACTTTCAAAGTGAAGTCTGCGAACCAGAAATTCTAAATAAGAAATTCTGTTGACCTGAGGGAAGGTGTTAGGCACCCCCGAATCCCGTTGTTCTAGCCCGGTCACTTAAATTGTTGTAATGGTTAAACATCTGATTTTTATACATGTTATAACTTATGTGCTTTTATTAACTTTAAACCACTTTTATTATTATTTTTAATAGAATTGCAACGTCGTAAAAATGCATCTCGAACCACGTCGCGATCAATGCACCCTTGGTTGTTAATACATTTCGACTCCGTTGAGATTTGGATTTGGGTCACATAAATGCGCACCCGAGTTTAAGAATGTAATTTAATTAAAATCGCGCCTAAAGAGTCTGACGTGTTATTATCTTTGGGAAAAAGCCGCAAAGTTCGCTGGACTGCTCATCCCGTATTCTAAGTATTTTAAACATGAACAATTAAAGAGGGCCCCGCCATTTGTGCGTTTTATTTGGCGAGGCCCATCTCATCTTTATTTAAAGGTCAATCCTAACGAGACTATGATTTCTCTATTTGTTCTTGTCTCTACGAATAAAAGAAGAGTCCTAATTGGTTAAGAATTAAATTACACCGTATTAAATTACGAATTCAACTCTTTCAATCGAGTCCAAATAATTAAATCTTTTGCTCGCATGATTGTAATAATCAGGCTTCGAGACAGCCTCCTTGGAAAGGGATTACTCGGGCCTAGAACATGAAAAGATAGGCCCCGGCATTTAGGTGTCTTAAACCCGTGTCGAGCCTTCCAACGTAAACAGAGATTGGCCAGGGCGGCTGTGATGCTATTGTCAAGTCCGCGCCAAAACAAAGGTGAAACACCATTTAGAAGGATTAATAATCTGACCAAAAATGCAAATTCGTTAGGAAAATTGTCTTAATTGATCCTACACTCTCAAAAAGGAGTCGTTAAGCTCAATTCATTAAACAGACCGAGACGCTCTCCGATTTCATCAAGCGGTCATTTGAACGAATCATTGTATCATTCTGAATATATTAAACAGGATAAAGTATCACTAATTAAATTAAACTATAAAACCTAATGGGCTAATTTGGCAATCGTGAACATTTACTATCAAATTCTACCCATGTACTCACACGAAAATACTACTTCGATTTCATATATCACATTGGTTTCGTGTAATCAGTCATGTGAAGCTATCTAAAGCGACTAATAACTGAATCGGGAAATCAACTCTAGCATTTGAGATCATCTCTTGAATATGAGAGTTGATGGAAATTTATTTCCACATGAGATTGCTATACTATATACTAAGCTGAAGTGTTGGACACAGGATCTGGCAGATAAATCTTGACGTCCAAACAATCGACAGTCCAACAATTATACAAAACTGATCATCTAATTAGTTCAATACAAGCATACTAAAGCAATATTCCAATTAAATCCTGGAGCTAACAGCAGTGGTCAACCAATGAAATAGAAAACTTCAATGAATATCAAGCAGCCTCTGCATTTCCATTTTTTATGGGATAATTACATCAAGAATAGGTAGGAATGTGTACCTGGACTTGAGTCACAATAAGAAGATGGGAGATCAGCAAGTAGTAAATCAACAGTAACACCAACAGCAACTCGAAACAAACCTACACAATACACAAAATACCAAAACAAAATCCCAGCAATCCACAGAATCACAACAACCAATAATTGACCCCACAATAGACTCTACTGAACTTGGATTAAACCAGAAATGGACCAACAATAAACTTGTTTCAATGGAGCGGTAAGTTTGTTTTAATGGGGCAATAAGTTTGTTTCTTTTGCTTTTCGGGCTGCTTTCTAGATAGACTCTACTTCTCTGTCAACTGAATACAAAAGAAAACAAGAATTGATCCCTCTCCAAACTCTCTCAACTCTTTTTCAAACTGACTTTCTAGCTCTCAACACTGATAAAGCACTCAAAAATTGATGACTCACCACCAGTTTTCTTAATTCTTTTTCAACTGCCTTTCCCCAATCTCTCCTCATTTATTCAAAAGCTCCCACTGAACTATCCAAAGATGTTCTATTTATGCTGCTCAAAGACAGCCCTGCTAGCTCTTTAAAATCCATTTTTTACCCATGATATTCCCTGAATTCCCCACTGAGAATATTAAAACACTAGTCAGTAGCACCACTGACCTGTTTCTCTCTTTATTAAATCACATGGGTATGGGCAGCCTATTTTCCTATTTTAATTAAGTATGGGCAGCATGTTTTTCTATTTTAATTCCTTCAGACTTTGTAACAATGGTGCCCATGTGATCTCTTTTTCTTTCTGACCCTAAGGTGTATTAATCAATGTATTAACTTATTGGTTCACTAGTATCACATGACAGACCACTCACTAGACCACTTTCAACTTCTCAAATTCTAGATTACCCTTAGTTCTCAATCCTAACTTTGTTTCCTTGAATGTCCAGAATATTGCATTTTGAAGTTCTGGCTTTTCAAATAAGAATTGATGAACATTACGACTGATTGCAAATTAGCACAGGTAATTCTTTGAAAAGAAAAATTACTTATCAAATCAAAACCAAATTACATGAGTAAAGGAAACATGAACCATTTTACGCATAGTTTCAGAAGTTCCAACAATGAACCATCATGAATATAATCGAATTTAACCTAACGAAACAAATCCATCTATCAATTAAAGATAAAAGCTTTTGAACATGTATTTAATACACACAATACTTAATGGAACTGGACAAACCAAGAAAAGAAAAAGAACAGATGAAGAGAAATGAGGAATCGACCAAAAATAAACTAGAACTTTGAAGGAACTAAACAAAAAAAAAAGAACAGAAAGAAACAAATACTCGAAGAGCAGGCCAAATTGAACAATCTCGAGAAACCTTCGAATCGTTTGGATGGAGTGGACCTTAATTATGTGTTCTCAAAGTGAAAACACATGACTAAGGTCCAGTTCGGTCCAAATCTTCACCATCCTATTGAATCTTCGAGTTAACGGAACTAGGGGTTCAACCTTTGATTTGATATTCGAGTGGTTTGAGGGGTATTCGAGGTTAGTGGAGTGTGGATTTGGAGAGGGGGAATCAGGGTGGTTAAGGGGTGTAAGTTTAGTGGGCATCGGCGTCGTTGCCGGCAGGTTTACGGTGAGGGGATGGGATGGCAGCTAGTGTTTGGGGGGTCTTGTTTGGTTCGTCTCTGAAAGAGACGATTGGGGGGTGTTTGGAAATGAGATGGGTGAAATGGGGTTTGGGGGGTCTTTGATGAATTAAAATAAAATGATCATTCTGAGCCGTGGGATTACAAAAATCCAATGGCTGTGATCAGATTACCAAGTGAAACGGGGTCGTTTAGGTAGTAACAGGGGCGGGTTGTGGGATGGTAGCAGATTGGGTCGTTTAAACGGGTAGGGGAGATGGGACCTCAACCGTTGGATTGAGAGGAATGGTTGGCTGAGATCCCAGGCAACGAAACGACGTAGTTTCAACATCATACTACGTCGTTTCGCCCATCTCTGGGGCTGATTATATTGGACCGGGTATGGGGTGAGGTTTTGGGCCTGTTTTTCAGGTCCAATTTGAAGCATCCCAATCCGTTTCTCTTGATTTTCCAGTTCTTTTCTTTTTCTATTAATTCCTAATTTGAAAACATTAAAAATCCTAGATTAAATTACCAAAAGTCCAATTAACTTCTACTAATAATTAACACACCATTAAATACCAATTTGAAATAAAATCACACAACTAGACCTTTAAATGCTAAAATGCAAAGTGTATTATCTTTTGTGATTTTTATTTTTGTAAAACAAAACTTAATTAACCCTAATGAATCCTAAATGTAAATGCAACATATTTTTGTATTTTATATTAATTTAACAAATAAACACGCACAGACAAATGCAAACAATAAGAAAAAAATAACATAAAAATCCACAAAAATCACACACAACACAAAATTATTTTATTTTGAATTTTTTAGGAATAATTCTCATATAAGGCAAAAATCACGTGCTCACAAAGGGAAGATTAGAAAAATGGTCGTAGACTATCAGAATGCAGAGGGAAACGACGAAGGAATCGTATAAAGGGAATACCTGCTGCTGGAGATGCACGACCTGGGGAATCTAATTGACGGAGCCAAGAGGGTCAAATTTAGGGAAGGTCCCTTTGGGACCAAGTAGATTAGGTTTATTTGTTTTGAGTCATTTTGGAATTCGTATATAATAAAGTAGATGCCATTGGTAAATGATTTATTTATTTTTATTTTTAGGTTCGTCTTATTTTTTACAATAATGAAATGAAGCATTTATCAGCATTAAATCTTTTCAAATCTACTTGTCGCTAGGCTTACCTCGGGCACAACAAGGTTTCACAAATTAGGACGCGGACTTAGGTTCCCGCAATACGTGTTTAAATATTGAAAATGCTTTCTGAATCCCTACTGACTTGTTTACCTTTTCGCACTTTTATTTATTTTTATTATTCCCATCCCCTAAGGTCGGTTCGCACATACTGGCATCATCAACATATCACACCAGATCTAGAGGCCCTTCACCTCCTCCTCATCCAAGTAATCCGAAAGGCAAGGGAAAAGCTAAGATAGATGATATGAGTAGCACTCAGAAAGAAAATATTGTGCACAAGAAAAATATTAAAACTTCAGACGGTCGGAGTACTCCGGCCTAGAACGATTTGGTCCTACGGTTAGAGCAGAAAATACTGGAATTCGCAAGGTGAACTTGAGCAGGTCTGTAACTTGGCAAACCTCTCCCTCACCTTAAAAATCCAAGATCTTAATTAGCAAAATGCCCAAAATCTAGCACCTCCTCAAAACACACCAAACCAGCATCCACAAAATCCTTCCGCACCTCGTCAATACGCAACACCTCTCCAAAATCCTAATCCTCCACCAATACCCACTGCTCCTCAACACCAACATCCTCATACTCAAAATCCAGAAACCACTTACCATACTCCTCAGAATACCCCAAAACCTATTCCTGATCCGCAAAACTCAACTAATGATCACCACTACACTCTAATCCCTGGTACCCACCAAAACAATCCCGTATACGTGAAAACCTTACCCCACTCTACTCAGCTAATCTCATACACTCCAGAATTCGCCGAGAAGACTTGCTCATTAAGAATATGGCAGAGGGGCTCAAGAAACTCACAAGATTAGTCCAGGGTGTTGAAGGTGGAAAAGGAATTGAGAGTCTAAAATTATGAGGATCTATGCATTAGCCGGACGTGGAACTGCCGGAAGGTTATGAACCTCCCATGTTTGAGATGTTTGACGGAATGGGTAATTCGAAGGTACATTTGAGGACATACAGTGATATGCTCGTGGGAGTTGGAAAAGATGAAAGAATTCGCATGAACCTAATTATGAGGAGTCTCACTGGAGACGCTCTATCTTGATATATCAGTCAGAATCCTAAGAAGTGGGTTAATTAGGTAAGCATAGCATCAGATTTCATGGTCCGATTCAGGTTTAATACAGAGAATGCACCAGACGTCTTTTGCATACAGAACCTCAAGAAAAAACCAACATAAACTTTCTATGAGTATGCTACTCGATGGAGGTCAGAAGCTGCGAAGGTAAGGCCGACACTAGAAGAAGAGCAGATGAACAAATTCTTCATGAGGGCCCATGATCTCAAATACTATGAATAGTTAATGGTCATTGAAAATCATAAGTTCTCTGACATCATCAAACATGGGGAAATGATTGAAGAAGGGGTCAAGAGTGGAATGATAACCAGCTTTGAGGCATTGCATGCTACGAACAAAGCATTACAGTCAAGAGGTATATCAAAGAAGAAAGAAGTAGGGGCAGTGATGGCGGCCCGAGGTCCAAAATCTCCAATCACGTACTAAAAAACTCTACCTACATTCCAACCTTCACCTCCCAGATATTCTCAACCCGCTACCACCTATTACACTTATAACACACAGCCAGCCTATTACTATTCACCTCTAACCCATCAAAACTATCAAAAACCCAGACCTAATTTTGATCGAAGGCCGCCCAGACAATACACCCCTATTGCTAAACCCATTGTCCAGCTATATGAAAGATTGAAGGCTGCCAGATATGTTACCTCCATTCCTACTGTCGCTATAGAAAACTCCTCCCAATGGGTCAATCCGAATAAAACATGTACGTACCATTCTGGCATGAAATAGCATACTATTAATAAATGTCGTTCTCTAAAAGACAAGATTCAAACCCTGATTGATACCAACATCATACAAGCAAAGAAAGCCACACCAAATGTACGCAACAATCCCCTCCCATATCATAGGGGTGAAGGAGTGAATGTGATAGAAACTGATGAAGAATGGGATCCTGAAAGGTCGATTGGGCTTATTCGGGGTTGTGATAACCCTTAACCTGCAATCACACTCACTCCTATTGTGGTACAGATACAACCACTGATTGAAGTTGAAGTAGCTGCATCAGTCCGGATTGAAATTGAAGTAACATCACCTGCAATAATACGTACTCCATTTGAAATAAAAGCATCCATACCATTCACTGTGACGGTAGCATCCACACCACCTTTCAATTCGAACTCCATAACATAGGATTATTTTGCTGAAGCTAGGAGAGATGGCCAACATAGTACGGAAAGTACTGGAAAGTCACAAGATCACCTTCTACAAAGATGAATTACCACCCGAAGGACTAAGTCACAATAGATCATTGCACATCACAGTACAGTTTGAGGACAAATTCATCGCTAGAGTCCTAATGGATGGGTGTTCAAGCCTCAACATTTATATGTTGACTACTCTGAAAAGGTTGGGTAAAGATTTCCCTGAGATACAGTAGAGAGTATAAATGTGAAGGCATTTGATGAGTCTCAAAGGGCCACAATTAAGGAAATTAACCTTTGTTTGAAGATGGACACAATTTGGTTTGATGTTGAGTTTTAGGTATTAGAAATATCTGCTATGTACAATCTTTTACCGGGACAACCTTTCATACATGCCGCAAGAACTGTGGCTTCTATGCTACACTAGGTCGTGAAGTTTAAATGGAACCTTCAGGAGGTAATCATTCACAGAGATGGAAGTGATCCCATTTACGCCAATCAAATTGTCCCAGTTGTCGAGAATAGAAGAAAGCTGGGTGGAGAAAATTATCACCGCATTGAGCGTGTCAATGAAATTGAGAAAGATAGATGGTGGAGTAGCAAAATAGAAAGCATGCTGACATGGTCAGGATATGAGCCCGACAAAGGGCTTGGCAAGAAACTCCAGGGCATTACCAAACTGATATAGTTGAAATGTCATAGCACAACTTTTAGTCTCGAATAGAAGTATACATGGCAAGAAAATGATGATTGGTCGCCCCTATGTAGTGGTCCATATTACTCTCTCGAGCAGCCAGTGCCGCATCTGAGTCAGACCTTTCACCAGGCCAAGATGGGGATCTGCGGAGGGATATTTGGTTGGGCTAAGAAACCTATTTCTAGAAGACGAAGATATAGATTGCAATGTGATAGTTGAGGAGGAGGAGGAAGAAGGCCTTACCATTCAGATCATTGATAAGGGAGTTGTTGTCAAGAATTGTTTAGAAATAATTACTGGAGTCATCGAGTCGAACCTGTTTTGATGTTTTTCAAAATTTAATGTATTGTTATTTTAGTATTTATTATTATCTTCTACATTTTTCCTCTACAACATTACTATATCTTACCTTGATAAACCAACGATTGTGACATGTAATGAGACAACGCAGCATAAGGATAGTGACTTGGAAGAAGAAGATGATATAATCCTTGAGGAAATTGTAAGAGAAGTTGAGAATTTTGAAAACAAACCTATGTCCAACCTAGACAAACCAGAGGCAATCAATTTGGAAGATTCTGAAACCATCAAAGAGACTCACATAAGTATTCATCAGTCACTGTCAGAAAAGAAAGAATACACTCATTTCCTAAAATAATATGAGGATATTGTTGCATGGTCATATGATGACATGAACGGCCTGAGAACATCCTTAGTGGCTCATAAGTTGCCTACCAATCCAATGTGACCGACGATGAACCAAAAACTCAGAAAGTTCAAACCAGACATGAGCCTAAAAATCAAGGAAGAATTCACTAAGAAGATCAAAGACAAATTCCTCAAGGTTTTGAGTACCCAACCTGGTTAGCCAACATCGTACCGCTTTCAAAGAAATATGGTAATGTCAAGGTGTGTGTTGACTATCGGGATTAAAACAGAGCAACTCCCAAGGACAATTTCCCACTGCCAAATATACATATTCTGATCGACAATTGCGCCAAGCATGAATTTCAATCCTTCGTATATTGCTCCGTGGGTTATCATCAGATTTGGATGGATGAACAAGACGCAGAGAAAATAGCTTTCATTACACCACAACGGGTGTATTTCTATAAAATGATGCCATTTGGCTTGAAGAATGCTGGGGCCACTTATATGAGGGCCATGACGACCAACTTCCATGATATGATACATAAAGAAATAGAGGTTTATGTTGACGAAGTCATCATCAAATCCAAGAGAGCCACAGATCATATAGCAAACTTGAGGAAATTATTTGACACGCTACGGAAGTACAATTTAAAACTGAACCCCGCAAAATGTGCATTAGGGGTTCCTGTCGGGAAATTGTTAGGACTCATCGTCAGCCATCGAGAAATCGATTTGGACCTGTCAAAGGTAAATGCTATCCAAGATTTACCATCACCGAAGAACAAGAAGGACGTGATGAGTTTCTTGGGATGCCTTAATTACAACACCCGCTTCATAGCACCATCCATAATAATATGCAAAATCCAAGAGAGCCATATATCACATAGTAGACTTGAGGAAGTTCTTTGACAGGCTACGGAAGCACATATTAAAAACTGAACCCCGCAAAATGTGCATTCGGGGTTCCTACCTGGAAATTTTCTGGATTCATCATCAGCTACCGAGGAATCGAGTTGGACCCATAAAAGGTTAAGGATATCCAACAGTTACTACCACCGAAGAACAAGAAGGACGTGATGAGTTTCCTGGGATGCCTCAATTACATCAGCCACTTCATAGCACAGTCCACAGTAATATGTGAACCTATCTTCAAAATGTTAAAGAAGGATGCTGAAACCAATTGGACAGAAGATTGTCAAAAGGCTTTTGACAAAATTAAGGTATACCTGTCCACGCCACCAGCCCTAGTCCTGCCGGAACCTAGGAGACCTTTGCTACTTTATTTGTCCGTACTAGATGGGGCTTTCGGCTGTGTTTTGGGACAACATGATGAGACGGGAAGAAATGAGCAAGCCATATGTTACTTGAGCAAGAAGTTCACACCTTATGAAGCATAGTACTCTCTACTAGAATGCACTTGCTGCGCTTTGACATGAAAAACT
This sequence comes from Nicotiana glauca, assembly GCA_026770625.1. Taxonomy (NCBI): domain Eukaryota; kingdom Viridiplantae; phylum Streptophyta; class Magnoliopsida; order Solanales; family Solanaceae; genus Nicotiana; species Nicotiana glauca. The sequence continues at coordinate 166,425 of MU713466.1, read as the reverse complement.
CATAAATTGAGGCATTACTTATGTGCCTATACTACACACCTCATATCATAGATAGATCCTCTGAAGTACATCTTTATGAAGCCTATGCCCATAAGGAGTGAGTTCAATATCATCTATGCAACTCAAAAGAGAGTCAAAAGACAATCGTCGGTCGACCTTCATGCTGAAAATCCTGTAGGAGAAGAGTACGAACCACTAAAAATGTATTTTCCTTATGAAGAAATGTTATTCGTAGGAGAGAACATTGTTAAAGTCTATGACGGTTGGAGAATGTTTTTCGACGGAGCTGCAAATCTCAAAGGAGTGGGTATTAGAGCGGTCTTGGCGCCAGAGACATGTTAACATTACCCGATATCTGCAAAGATTAGGTTTGTGTGCACCAAAAATATGGCAGAATATGAATCTTTCATCACGGGACTCAATTTGGCCATCGACATAAATATACAAGAGTTGCTGGTAATTGGTGATTTCGATCTTCTGGTAGATCAAGTTCAAGGAGAATGGGCTACGAAAAACACTAAGATACTACCATGCTTGTACCATGTGCAAGAACTGATAAAGAGGTTCACAAAAATAGAATTCAAGCATGTTCCGAGAATCTAGAATGAGTTCATAGACGCACTAGCTACTCTATCTTCCATGATACAACATCCGAACAAAAACTTTATTGATCCCATCCCAGTTAGGATCCATGGTCAACTAGCTTATTGTGCTCATGTTGTGGAAGAAACGGAAGGAAATCCATGATTCCACGACCTTAAGGAATACTTGGCGAAATAAGACTACCCAGAGCAGGCGAATCATACTTAGAAACGCACACTGCGTAGACTGTCCACTCATTTTTTCCAATGCAGAGGAATTCTGTATAGGGGAACACCTGATCTAGGACTAATAAGGTGTGTTGACACCAAAGAAGCTTCCAAATTGCTCGAGGAAATACATGCCGGGACTTGTGGTCCACATATGAAAGGTTTTGTTCTGGCAAAAAAAAATACTCAGAGCTGGATATTTTTGGATGACTATGGAAACAAATTGTATCCGGTATGTCCAAAAATGCCACCAATGCCAAATACATACAGATATGATACGAGTGCCACCGAACAAACTTATTTCAACAAGTGTACCTTGGCGTTTTTCTGCCTAGGGAATGGATGTCATTGGTTCAATCGAATCCACTGCTTCAAAGTGCCACATGTTCATTTTAGTGCAAAGTTGTAACCAAAAAAGTTGTCGTAATTTTTTTATGGATCGTTTTGTTTGTCGATTCGGGGTTCCCTAGTCCATCATCATTGACAATGATGCAAATCTCAATAGTGATTTGATGAAAGACATGTGTGAAAGTTTCAAAATCAAGCACGAAAATTCCACAGCATACAATCCTCAAATTAACGGAGTCGCGGAAGCTGCCAACAAAAATTTCAAGAAGATAATAAGGAAAATGGTAGAAAACCACAAGAAATGGCACGAGAAGTTACCATTTGCCTTACTGGGATACCATACCACAGTCCGCACATCAGCTGGGGAAACTCCCTATTTGGTGGTTTACGGTACCGAAGCTGTCATTCCCGCCGAGGTAGAAATTCCTTCTTTAAGGATCATTCGAGAAGCCGAACTTAGTGACGCAGAATGTATAAGGAGCCTCTATGAGTAACTATCCCTCAGAGGTGGAAAAATAATGAATGCAGTGTGTCATGGTCAGCTTTATCGGAACAAAGTATCTAGACCCTTCAACAAAAAGCTCTAACCAAGACAATTCACATCGGGGCAGCTGGTGCTAAAGCAAATCTTCCCGCATCAAGATGAAGCCAAAGGAAAGTTTTCACCCAATTGGCAAGGGACCTACATGGTTCATAGGGTACTAATAGGAGGAGTACTCATACTTTCATAAATGGACGAAGAAGTTTGGCCAAAACCTATCAATTCAGACGCAGTCAAGAGATACTATGTTTAGATTGTTTACATTTCTTCATTTGATATAACTGAACTGCACTTCACCTGACTCCCATTTAAGAGAGGATACTTAGGAAGCCCTGTAGGTTCGGTCACATCTTAATAAAATCTTCATTTTCCCAGAACTAGAAACTAGGGGCAGAATTTTGAGGAGGACCCTCAAAATTCCGGAGCAAGTCCAGCCGACGTCATCATGTTTAAGATAGTCAAAAAATCGGTAAACTAACTGGGGCAGAATTTTGAGAAGGATTCTCAAAATTTCGGAACAGATCCAACAAACTTCGTTACATGTAGAACGGTCGAAGGATCACTTACAGAACTGGGGAAAAATTTTGAGGAGGACCCTCAAAATTCTAACGCAACGAAAGCCGTAATGTCTCTAAAGTGCCACGTTCATTATTTAATCTAATTTACTTGATATACCACTATGTTTTCTAAAATAACTCTATTTCATCAAATAAGTGCATATCTTTTTGAAACCCTTATTTCTGTGGCAGCCAGGTGTTACCTAGGGAAACCCAAATAGGATTTCCAGAGCAAAGCAAAGCAAAACAAGCAGACAAAGGCACAGACCAACCTCCCCCAAAAAACTCATGATTATTCTTCGGATGTAGGCACAATGAACATGACAGAAGCATTTAAAAGTATACACATACCAAAATCACTATCTTCATAATGGCGAGGCTTCCAAACGCAAATATATCTCCAGCTAAGAAATATTCTGCTCCTACTTGCTATTTGTCCATTTGCATGAGACTAAAATCTGTCTCACATTTTGTACGAGGCTAAGACCTGCCACTCCATTTGCATAAGGCTAAGCATTGCCTTATCTTTGTATGAGAGTAAGCCTTGTCTTAACTATTGCATAAGGCTTAGCCCAGCCTCCCTATTTGCATAAGGCTAAGCATTGCCTTCTCTTTGCATGAGACTAAGACTTGTCTCAAATATTGCGTGAGGGTAAGCCATGCCTCTCCATTTGCATAAGGCTAAGCGTTTCTTTCTCTTTGCATGAGACTAAGCCCTGTCTTAAATTTTGCGTGAGTGTAAGCCCTGCCTCTCTATTTGCATAAGCTTAGGCATTGCCTTCTCTTTGCATGAGACTAAGCCCTATCTTAAATTTTGCATGTTCCTAAGACCTACCTCTCCATTTGCATAAGGCTAAACATTGCCTTCTCTTTGCATGAGACTATTCCATGTCTCAAATCTTGCATGAGACTAAGCCATGCCTCTCCATTTGCATAATGCTAAGCATTGCCTTCACTTTGCATAAGACTAAGCCCTATCTCAAATCTTGCAGTAGGCTAAGCTCTGACTCCCTATTTGCATTCGCCTTCTCTTTGCATGAGGCTAAGCACTACCTCCCAATTGTATAAGGCTTAGCTCTGCCCTTCCTTGTCCGACGATCGGACGTTGCCCTATTTGGAATAAAGTACTATCTTGCCTTTTTGGGGCTAAGCTCTGTCCCGATCATATACAAGACAAAGCTTTGTCCTATTTTGCTCATATGCATCACCATGTCTTTGTCCGAAGGCATCAGAGTCTGAAGGCATCATCCTCATAGCCCGAAAATACCATTTCATGGCATGAGGATCTCTCAATATCGCATATCATTATTCAAAGGCGTCATGGTTAGGAGGAACCATTCTCATGGACCGAGAACATCATCTCATGGCCTACGAATCCTTTATTTCATGATTCATGGCCCGGGACATCATGGTCTAAGGATGTCATCCTCACTGTCCAAAGACAACCTTCATGGTCCAATGGGAATTTGCATCATGTTTAAACTCTTGCAGTAATCCATATATATTTGCACGCATCATGTTTTATGTTTTGCAGGTAATTCAGGAGCTAATCGTTCTTCAAACAGGACCAACCTTCACACCGATTTCCACTCATACCATTTACACCCTGCCATTATTCCAAACATATTTTACTCCCATCAATTACTCTCCTTTACTCTATGACTGTTCAGATGTCTGCCCTATGATGAATCTTTTACGCTTAAGATTCATGGTCATAACTCCGCATAAATCCATCTAATATTATCCCTTCTGAAGGTACCCTCTCCAAAACATACGACTATTCCTATAACAATTCCACCAGTTTAACTAACCCGTTGGATCCAGAACTACACACGGCTTGATTCCTGTAAAATCAGGTATATGTAGGCAACTCAGAGACCATTGTGCGGCCTATAATTTTCTAAGCACCCCGTTCATTTAAAATCAACCGTCATTTCTTTATTCGACAACTCTTTCATCCATTCGGGGTAAGGAGGGGCAGCTGTTGATACCCAATTTTTCCCTCACATATTTCAAATATGCATATATACCTTCAAAATAGTGAATTAGCATCACCTAGTTATTTATTAATTATTTCACTCATATAATTAGGTATTTAATATCTAGCCCCTAAAAAATCCAATTTCGGACCTATACACTACCCCATTATCCCCAGCCTAATACACCAGCCAACCATCAAATACCCAATACCCTTAACCCATTAACCAATCCCACACCCGTTTATTATAACCCGACCCAGAACCCTTGAATCAAGACTATTGATCTCCGAAATCAACGGTCCACATCACCCCAATCATTTTTAATTAACCTAACCCACCTAAACCCTAATCACTTCACCCAGCCCTCCGTATGTATACACTCCCTCTCTCATCTTCTCCCCCTCCTCTCAAAACCCTAGCGTCGTCATTACCCTAACTTCTCCGATTCCAACTCCATAATGGAATCAACTGTTGATTCCCTATCATACTTGGCCCCTTCCTCCTTACTGGCTATACATTATTTGGTATTACCTTATGGCTTGCCTAAAATGTCAAGAAGATCTGGAGAGATTCAAACCAAATATGTTCAAAATCCTTAACCTGTTGTGTATTCCGTCTGTGTTCATCATGTGTTCTTTGTGAGTACGATTATTTCGTGTATCTCTTGTGGATTCTTACTTAACCCTAAAGGTTAAGGTTTTGGATTCTCTTTGATTCGAACCTAAACTGGTTCAAACTTTGATTTTTAGCATTATCTCATCTATATTCACTTCATTATGCGTGAATTTGCTTACTCCTTTTAATTTCCTTTACTTTCCCTAATTTAGGATTTCAGATCTTTTTCTAGTTCGATTCATCGTTGCTCTTTGAATAACTCCTGTCTATGTTCATTGTACACATTATGTGATTATTGTGTCCTTGTTTCTCCGCTAATTTTATGGCTTACCCAAATTAGGGTTTCAGACCAGCTTTAATTGAAGCAAATCTAGTTCGATTCAAAATTTGTTTTTGAATAATCTCATGTCCACGTTCATTGTATCCATTATGTACCTTATTTTACTGCCAATTTTGTGGTTGACCTAAAACTAGGGTTTGAGACTTTTACTAATTCTCCATGCTCTTTTCTTTCTCGTATGGGACAGATGTTTTCCTTATTTTATTCAATCTACCAATTATTTCTTTGCCTTAATTTTGCCTTGAAACTGTTTGTTAATTGATATTTTCCTTATTTTAAGTGTTACTTGCCTGATTACATGCTATTATGCCCTATTAATTAACTGAACTCTGTACTATCTATCCTTAAACTAGACTTCAATTAATTCTGTGATTATTTTCTTTCCCTTGTTTATGTGTGTTTGATTACTTCCCTTATTTGTTCACTTAATTGAACACTATTTAAACCCTTCTCCGCTTTACCCTCAGGACAGACTCGAACTCTCATACGCTCACTAAAAACTTGGTTATTTCACTCTGATTATGTTCTCATTGTTTTTCGTTTTTACAGGTTGAATACCAAGGCCAAGCTATGCTGGAACTTAACTGTTGTGGCATATTTACTTGCTTTCTTACTTAACTGGTATGCCCTATCCTTCGTTATTTCATTCTCTAGGCTTTGCTCGACTATCATGTTTTAATTCCAATTATGATTCTATCGTTTTAAGTGATTCTATGATCTCATCTAATCCAATGAATGACACTGTTAGTTTAAGATTAACTACTTTGAATAATAGAAATCCTTTTATAAGTTAGCCTAATATCTAAATTTGTTTCATGCACTATTTGTTAATCCTAAACTTGTTATGAACTTAGTATTCCCGTGATACTTTTAGCATGAAATTGCTTCATTAATCCTAACTCTATAGATTTTCGTATAGTTACTTAATTCATCTGTCTGGCCAACTTAACTATTTTGCGTAATTGCTTCTGTGATTAAATAATGATTGTCCTAGGTACTAGCATGAATGTTTAGCTTAACTAAACCTTTTAACTTACTTGAACTATGTGTTTGAGCATAACTTTGTTTGGTGCACGTCTGCCTACAACTCTGTGTTCTAAACCCCATTTCTTCTAAAATCAAACTATCTGAAAATATGCACTGCTCAGGGTCCACATGAGACTTCTGTGAACTCTGACACATTGGAGACTGATTTTCCAATCTCTTATGAGCTATCTTCTGAATGTATGGTTCTGGTGTTAGCATTTCCCTGGGTCGCCGAGACCCTTGGGAACTTTGACACACTAGAAACATGATTCTAATGTGCTATAGATGAATCACTATAATGTGCCTCAAAGTTGTTCTGATTGGACGGCCTGGTTCCCATGTTTATTTGGGCCTAATGAAGGCTCCTTATTGTGTCTCATGACTATTATGTAATTCATTTGCTATTTTGGTCTGCAATAACTTTGTAATAACAAATTTTGGGGATGGTTAGTAAAGCTGGGGGGTTTTCTTTTTTTCTTTTGCTAAACTGGGTAGAAATACTGCCTATAGGATTTAGTTATGCTGTCAATTTCGTTCGTTTGGTAAAAAATCTTATGATTTCTATACTGTTCTTGGAAATCCGGCCTATAGCATTTTCATTGATGGTGTAAATTTTGTTTTTGCATATTAGTAGTCCTGCCTATAGAATTGACATTAAATGCATATTAGAAATCCTGCTCATAGGATCTATCAATTTAACAAATGTGCATTAGCAATCATGCCCATAGGACCTCGATGTTTGATTTGATCAATTTTCTAGCAATCTGCATAATTTCTGCCCATACAAAGCTCGTAAAAATCATGCCTATAGGTTTTAAATCAATTCAGTAGTAGATACCATGCCTATAGGACTAAAAATAGTCTCAAACCTAGAAATAATGCCTATAGGACTTAAATAAGTACAATAGTTAGAGATCATGCCTATAGGATTAAAGGGAATATAACCAATATCTATAAGTTAAAGTTAGTGCTACATCTAGAAATCATTCCTATAGGCCTGTAATCATCAAAATTGTAAAAATCATGCTTGTTAGATTCTATCAATTGATTCTAAATACAATCACCCTTAGCAATCACTTTGGCAATATACTTGTAGGATTTAATAATTCTGGATTTATAATTGTGATGTATCACTGCCTGAACTGCCCTAATCATGCTGAATAGAAATAAGTAGAGAAACAACAAGTTTTAACACTCGCCTTAATAAAATTGCCTCTGCATTTTGTTTTCTCGCATAGACATCTTGCCTATAGGATTTTAAGGTTAGTAAGGTTTGCTGAATCAGTCACGTGATTTTTTTTGTTTATATGTGGTGGTCAATATGAGCCTATATTTTCTTGCTATCTGAAAGTCCTAATTGTTTTGTTTGTCGCTTAGTTTTATACATTTTTTAGCAACGCAGGCTGGGTCTAGAACTATTCCAAATAAAGGTCCTAATACCTCCAGGGCCATAGGTAAGGGACGGGTAAGTGCACACATAGGGATCAAACTTGAATTAATTAGAGCACTTTAGGTAACAACTTAAAGATAGTAATCGGGTAGAAGGATATGATAGTATGTGCCCGTTGAATAATATGAATAACACCTCGACTCTAGGGAGCTACGAAGTATTATTTATGTTGCATGGAGTGATACTTTTGGCTAAAAAATTTTGGACCCCCATCCATATTAAACATTCCTCTTGTTTATTTATTAGACTAATTTATAAGTTATGTTCGGCTAGGACCCACCGTTGTGGATCTCGAGGGGTGCCTAACACCTTCCCCTCAAGGTAAATTTGAGCCCTTACCCGATCTCTGGTGATGTAAACTAGTACAATATGAGTTATTTCCTCTAGGTGCCCTAATGCACCTTATTCTGGTAGGTGGCGACTCTTTCAATTCCAATTCCCTACCCTCTCAAAAGAGTTGTCCCAGAAATGTCAAAATTCAATTTCGCGAGCAAAAAGAGGGTGCGACAGCATGACGATTCTAATGGGGAAACCCTTTAGGCTCTTACCATAATGAACTTTTTTGTGAATTAGTCTTTAAGAATGTCTTTATTATTCCATTAATACTTGCACATCCTTTCCCCCTTCCCCTTCTATGTGAATTTATTTGCCTATGTTCATTCATTTGTGATTTCTCTTCCGTGTTTTATCACTTTTTACTATAGAAACTGACTTATCTCCTTATTTTTCTTTCTTAAATGTCTTTCGAATTATTAAATACCGCATTTTATCATTATTCATTGTGCAAATACTTGGCAACATATTTTTTCTTTTGCATAACTTCATGCTCAATATCATTTTCCACTCGTGCGTACTAATACTATAGTGGCGCTTGATAAGTGTTCGCGCTCTTCCTAAAATCACACTTTAAATTTGGAAAGGCTTATTTGCGGTAAAACTAGTCGATTAGCGGTGCAGTCCGACGGTTTCGTGCCTTTCCCTCTCAAGTTGTCCGCTTGAGGGTACCAGTTTAGATTTCTATAGAAACTTACTCTGATAATAATTGTACATGCATCATGATCAAACCTAGCCTGGGTTAATATGTTTTTTGCATAATAATCCTCTAATAAATCCTTGTCCAAAGTCCACCAGGATTTCCATAATCCCAATAGGCGCAACCTCGATATGTGCATCATTTGAAGAGACAAATGTCGACGTGCTAATCGTTAATGTGTAAGTAGTCGAATTCGGAAGGGGAAAGGGTATAACTCTATTTATTACTGCAGAATATGAAGCACAAAGTTCCCATGTTTGGCATGGTCCAAAGAATACCACCGTTATTGTTAGATTGGTGGGATAACCTTTCTCCAAGCGACAAAAATCACGTGAAAAGGGTTCTTGGAAATTCACCCTCCTTATTGGACATCCAACCAAACAACATGTTGATCGAGGCTACTACTATGTTCTAGGACGGAGAAAAAGTTGTATTCCATTTTGGAGATATTGAAATTACTCCTCTTTTAAAGGAAATATGAGGATTCGCTGGATTACTATAGGATAGTCCCGGTTTACTAGTGCTGGAAAACTGCACTACTAAGGGATTTCTGAAAATGATGGGTTTGAGAAAGAATGATGACTTGGAGTGCCTGAAGAAGTCCTACATACCCTTCGACTTCCTCGATGAACGATATGGACACAACAAATCTTACCGTATCTTTTATGATGAATTCTCCATCACTTCCCTGGGTTGGACTTATCGTAGGGTTTTTGTATTCATCATTTTCTTTCTGGGTATGATAGTGCTTCCAAGCTAATGGGACAAAATTCACACCAGGTTGGCCATGGTAACCAAAGATTTAATGGATGGAATTAAGGGAAAAACCTATACTATTGTTCCGATGATTGTAGTAGACATATACCGGGCTCTGGATCATTGCAAGAAAGGGTTCAAACATTTTGAGGGTTGTAACTTACTACTACAGATTTGGTTGTTAGAACATCTTCAGAGGGGTCAATACCACCAAGAGTTTCCACAGATACCATGGAACGATCACATAGCTTTCCACCATCCTAAAAGAATGACCTTTATCTCACACAATGGGCACAACTTTTCTGCAATTTGACTGAGGACCAGGTTCACTTGATGTTCGAGTGGTTCCCTACTAATGAATTCATCATCTGATCCAGCGATGTTACACATTTGGTGTTGAGTGAGTTAAGGGGAATACATACCTATGCTTCTATCAGGGTCATTAGACAAGCTGATAAAAAACAAGTCATACCACGAGTCTCCAAAATGAGTCATTACAGAGCAGATTTTCAGGATGACGCCATTCCATACAAATGTGAGGCCCAGCACATGTGGCATTTGAAGATTATCGTGGAATAGGAAACCATCGAGCTAGATAATGTGTAGTTCTACCCATCATGGTTAGAAGATAACCATCACAACCCAAATCGATGGGCCACAATGAGTGTCTGAGTCCTACCTGTCAAACATCCCTAAGCATGCGTCTAAGATATGAGCCTGAAAACACCTGCTGAATTACGAAAATAACATAGATGAAGGAAACCTGCCAACAAGGCATATGTACGTATACATATAGAATGCAGTGGGCGGGCCGGTAAGGCTGCTATAGACAACTATACATCCAAAACTGAAAGCCGACAAGGCCACATACAATCCAACTAGACGTACTGTTTACAGAACTCTAATAGAAACATAACTATATAAATATGGGACTGAGCAACGTCATACCAATATATATATATACAAACGTATCGTACCAAAATCAAAAGCAGCTCCGGATTGAGTTAAGCACGCCAACTCTTGCTGATCGGGGATCTTAAGAACGGGGACCGTCAGCTTGCCTAGCTGCACTTGCATGCATGAAATGCAGGCACCGTAAAAAAAGACGTCAGTACAAAAAATTTACTGAGTATGTAAGGCATGAAAATTAGTACGTAAAAGACATAGATGAAACATGGAATAAAGAAACACATCTTTAAATCTGAATAACTTTGTAAATTTTGAAATATTTATAATGTCATGAATATTCTTATAAATATCATGCCATGCATAGGTATGGCTGTACATAATATCATCAAACCACTAAGGGCATCCCATCATATCGTCTCAGCCACTGTGGGCAACATCATCAACATATACGAACTGATCAAGTGGTGGTGCGTATATAACGCCGTAATCTTTTTTCATATTCCATATACACACATATATAACACCATCTGATCGTGGGTCAATGCACATGTATAAATGGGTGAAATGTATGAAAATACGTAATAATCTCAATTTTCCTTCAGGATAACCCTTTTCAACTGCGTATTCTTTTGAGACCCATGAACAGAAGATATTAATAATTCTCATGGGGAATCAAGAATATAGACACCCCTAGTATTTCTATTTATAAAGTAATTTATGAAAACTGTGTGTTTGCTCGTTTCTTCTGTATAATTCGGATCATGCCAAAAGAAAGAAGGTATGGCCTTAACATACCTGGAGTAAGGAAAACTCCGTATAATATTCCATTGAAAATCTTCGTGGATTGAACTTAGAACCCCAAAAAACAAATTGAATTTTGTTTCTGTTCTTAAAGTCTTGCACGGATTGAGCTTCTGCTTTTTGAAGCAATTTGAACGAAATTAGCTTCTGCTCTTTGAAGCTTTTTTGGAACAAATTAAGCCTCCTCCTCCTTGAAGACTTCAAACTAGGAAAGATAAAATATGTTTCTTACCTAAGAATTTTTGAAGTTTTTGATCCGGTTGTGTCGAAATGAGTTTAATTGATAAATCTTATTAATTCCTAGGTAGACACATAGGACTATGTGACTACTTAGTCACTTTCTATATTTGTGGCTTCTAGCCACGTTTTGGAGGTACTTCATAAATTTTTATCCACTTATTAGTTAACCGGGTAATATCCCATTATTCGGTTATTAATTAATTACCCGTATAATTAAGAATTACCTCAAATTACCTAAAAATGCTACTCATTTTTAATATACTTTATACATCATATTATCATGGCCATATGGTACCTTGTATGGTAATAGTCTATAATTATCGGGCATTATCGCTCGACCCTTATTTTATTCCAAATTGGCCACTTTCAACGAAACTCATTTTTTTTAATTCGTGTACCCCTTTTGTGATGACCCGACCAGTCATCTCATGAGTTATCGCTCCCTTTTTCCTATTTTTGCTTCTTATTGCTTTGTCTATTTGTTTTATATGTGATCGGGTTGGTTGGCTCGGGTTCGAAAAGGATTTGGTAAGGTTTGAGATACTTAGTCTCTTTTTAGGAAGCTTAAGTTGGAAAAATTAATCGGATATTGACTTATGTGTTATATGGTTTGGATGTCAATTCCAATGGTTCGGATAGCTTCGAAAGGTAATTTGGGACTTAGGAGCATGATCCGAATGAGTTTTGAGGGTCCGGAGTAGATTTAGGCTTGAGTTGGCGAAATTGGATTTTTGCGATTTTTGGTTGATAGGTGAGATTTTGATATGAGTGTCGAAGTGGAATTCCGAGAGTTGCTATAGTTCCGTTGTGTCATTTGAGATGTGCGTGCAAAATATTAGGTCATTCGGACGAGGTTTGCTTGGGTTTTTTATCAAAAGAATAATTTAGAAGATTTTTGGAATTCTTAAGCTTGAATCCGATGTGAATTTGATGTTTTGATATATTTTTGAGCGTTCTGAAGGTTGAAACAAGATTGAATGAGGTTATGTGATATGTTGGCATGTTTGGTTGAGTCCTCATGTGGCTCGGGATAGTTTCGAGTGGTCAATCGGACCTTTTCATGATGTTTGGAATTGCAGAAAATTGCAGATCTATGTTGCAGAGAAATGACCTTGGCGTTCGCGAGGGCGTCCTCGCGTTCGCGAAGGGTTAGCTAGCAAAGGCTGAGATTTTAGCCTTCACATTTGCGAGGAAGGCTCCATGTTCACGAAGGGCTTGGTGATTTGTCATCGCGTTCGCGAAAAGGGGAGAGCGTCACGTAGTGGAAATTGGTCACCTGGGTTTGAGGTCGAGTTGTTCATCGCGTTTGCGATGGAGGGAGTGCGTTCGCAAAGAGTTAGTCTAAGGAGTCATCACATTCGCGATGGGCAGGTCACGATCGCGAATAGGAATTTTTTGTCAAAGTAGGTTTATGTTTCGCGAATGCGAGGCATTGACCGCGTTCGCGAAGAAGGAAATGAGGCCTGGGCAGAGTGTTTAAATAGTCATCTTGTCCGTAATTTTGGGGTTTATTTCCACCATTTTTTAGCGATTTTGGGAGCTTTGTGAAGAGGATTGAAGAGGGATTCAAGGGGAAACATTTGGAGGTAAGATTCATGGACTTATTACTCGATTCTAATGTGAATTCCACCTAATTAATCATGGAATCTAAGCCTAAAATTGAAGAACTAGGGCTTGAAATTGGAGACCTAGAATTTGGAATTTGAGGGGTCATTTGTGGTGGAATTTTGATGCTTTTGGTATGAATGAACTCGGGGAGTGATAAGGAATCCATTGATGTAATTTTTATCGAAATCGAGACGTGGGCTCGGGGGTCGGGTTTCGGTAATTTAAGGATTTATGCTATAAACTGATTATTTTCGCTTGGGCTTCATTCTCTTAGCAGATTTTGATGCCGTGACTCTGATTTTGGATAGATTCGACGTGAGTGGATGCCGATTAGAGGGGCAAAAGCGTCGCGGGCTAGAAAGTTGACCGGATTGAGGTGAGTAATGATTGTAAATGATGTCCTAAGGGTATGAAACCCTGGATTTATACATCGTTGTGCTATATTGAGGTGACACACACATTTGATGACAAACGTGGGGTCGTGCTCTGTTGGGGATTGTGACTTAGTCCGTCCCGAATGACTATTTTACTGCCTATTTGACTGAAATCTATTTGTGAACATCATGTTTTGGACTGAATGCCATATTTGGACGTCGTGCCAACTATTTTGAACCCCTAGGGGATTTTTATTAATATTTCCTCACTTTTTGACTTTATACTTGAACTTAGTCATGCTATATTATACTGTTTTTGTAACTCAGCCACGTTTACTCTATTTAAACACTTAAATGATCTTCAAATGATATTTTGGGTTGAGAACCATGATTTACTATTGACCGAGTGGCTTGTGAGGAGTATTTTGACTGAGTGAAGACGAGGCCCTATGTTGTGAGGAAACATTTGATTATGACTATGAGGTTGAGGGCCTAATATATGTACGCCACAAGGTGGCTTGAGTGATATGAGGCCGAGAGCCTAGTGATTATGGAACGAGGTGGCTTGGTATTGCACTTGGGCGGTAAGGGGCCCCTCTAGGAGTCTGCACACCCCTAGTGAGCACGAGTACCCATAGTGATGTGAGTTGCAGCCCGAGGGCCTGGTGTTGTTTCTGAGATGTTTCCTGAGGAGCGGATATTTTTATATTATGTCCGAGGGGCGATCTTTTATGTGTTTATCTTTTTTGTTTGCCTGTCTTTTGCTTACTTAATTGTTAAAAATGCTTTTATGAAGTTTGAACTGAGCTGAAATGATTTCCTACATATCTGTACTGCTTCACTATTGCCTGTAATGTGCCTTACGTGATTTCTTACTTTCAGTATTTATTTATGATTATTCCTCGCTGAGTTGGAGCACTCATTTTACTCCCTGCATCCCGTGTGTGGATTCAGGCGTTGCTGATCCTGCTAGCGCAAATTGAGAGTTCCCGAGAGATTTCGGAGTCCATGAGGTAGCTGCCTGACGTCCGCAGTACTATGTTTCTCCCTCTATCTCATCTTCTGCCTTTTTTTCAGACATTTGTGATAGCTTATAGACTTTTTAGACTTGTGTTAGGATTGATAGATGCTCATGACTAGTGACACAATGGTATCGGGCTGTGTTGGGTTGTTCTTCTGCTTATTTGTACTGTTGACTGCTTAAATGTTAAATTATTTATCATATTTTAGACTTAATTCTCATTGTTAACCGCTTAAAACTAAAATGTTTAAGTGTCGGCTGGGTTTTTCTTCACGAGAGGCGCCATCACCACCGGGTCCGGGTTTAGGATCGTGACAAGTTGGTATCAAAGCCTAGGTTACATAGGTCTTACGAGTCATGAGAAAGCTCTGTAGAGTCTCGCGGATCAGTACAGAGACGTATGTATTTATCCTCGAGAGGCTTGCGAACCTTTAAGAAAAAACTTTATATTCTTGAAATTCTTGTCGTGCGAATTTGTTGATCCGAGTACTAAACTTCTGTTATTCTATTCTCTCACAGATAGTGAGGACACGCACTACCGGTCAGGATGGACGACCACCAGTACCACCAGTTGTGGCCACTAGAGTGTGAGAACGCGGTCGTGGTAGGGGCAGAGGTGTGAAAGCTAGAGCAGCACTTGCACATCCACCAGCTGCCCCACTTAAGGATCAGATCCCACTTTTGGACGCTCCAGCAGCACAAGCTCAGGCGCCAGCTATGTCCATTATGATTCCGAGTCTTCAGGAAGCCTTGGCTCAGATTCTATCAGTTTGTACTGGCCTAGCTCAGGCGGTTTCAGTTACTACAACCGCACCTACTTCTCAGGCGGGTGAGGCAATCAGACCCCCGCTGCTCGCACACCTAAGTAGATCGTGCAGGGACTTCAGACGCCGGGGGCACATCCAGCCCAGCCGATTGAAGCTGCTCAAGACTATGTAGGTCCTGCCATGCCAGAGGAAAAGCAGCGGTTGGAGAGGTTTGGTAGACTTTTGCCTCCGAACTTCAGTGGTGCAGAGGGCGATGATGCCCAGGGTTTCTTGGATAAGTGTCAGAGGATACTTCGTACAACAGGTATTATGGAGACCAGCGGGGTCGCTTTCACTACTTATTAGTTTTCTGGACTAGTCTTCGCTTGGTGGGAGGCATTTAAGAGTCATAGGCTTGTTGGTCCAGCACCCCTTACCTGTCAGCAGTTCTCCGTTCTCTTTATGTAGAAGTATGTGCCGTAATCTCGCATAGAAGAACTGCTAGGGAGTTTGAGTGGTTGCGTCAGGAAGAGATGACTGTGATGCAGTATGAGATGAGGTTCTTTGAGTTAGCTCGCCATGCGATTTGGTTGGTTCCTACAGATAGAGAGAGGATTATGAGATTTGTTGATGGCCTAACTTATCAGCTTCGTATTCTTATGACCAGGAATAGGGTGACTGATGTGACTTTTGAGGAGGTTGTAGACATTGCTCGAGAGATCGAGTCAGTTCGTTACCAGGAGAGAGAGGATAGGGAGGCCAAGAGGCCTCGAGGATCTTGCAGTTATAGTGGTGCTCCTTCGAGAGGTCAGTTTCAGCAGCGCAGATGTCGTCCATTCAGGCATGCTTATCCAGCTCGCCCAGGTTATCGTGGGGCGCCATTGGACCATGGTTCTAGTAGTTCTCATCGGGGCCAATCATCGCTTAGTGCCATTCCAGCTTAGAGTTCATCCCGTGCTCCATCAATTTAGGGCTCTTTATGCTAGGTGCACCAGCTAGTCACTCCGGTGCAAGGGTTTCCCTTCAGTCCCCTTCTCCAGTACCTAGGAGTTGTTATAAGTGTGGGGAGATAGGTCATATACTGATGTAGTGCGCTCGTCGTCTTACGGGATCATCTCAATAGAGGGGTCAATCCTCAGCTTTAATGATAGCTATTTTATCACCACCCACCCACCCAGCTAGGGGTCGAGGTCAGTCAGCTAGGGGTCACCCTAGAGGAGGAGGTCGATCAGGTGGCAGTCAGGTCCATTTTTATGCACTTCAAGCTCGACCCGATTTTATTACTTCTGATGTTGTCATTACAGGTATTGTTTTAGTCTGCCACAAAAATGCCTCTGTATTATTTGATCCTAGTTCCAGCTTTTTTTATGTGTCATCATACTTTGCTTGTTATTTGGGTACGCCCCGCGAGTCTCTTATTTCTCCTGTTCATGTATCTACCTTGGTACGTGATACTGTTGTTGTATACTGTATGTACCGGTCATGTGTGGTGACTATTGGGGGTTTGGAGAATCGTGTGGATCTTTTATTATTGTGTGTGGTGGATTTCGATGTCATTTTGGGCATGGATTAGCTATCTCTATGTCGTTCTATTCTAGACTATCATGCCAAGATAGTCACATGGTTGTACCGGTTATGCCACGGATTGAGTGGCAAGGTTTGACTAATTATGTTCCCAGTAGGGCTGCTGACCTGCCGGGTATGCCAATAGACAGGGATATTGATTTTGTTATTGATCTGGTGGCGGGCACTCAGCCCATTTCTATTCCTCCGTATCGTATGGCACCAGCGAAGTTGAAGGAGTTAAAGGAGTAGCTTCAGGAGCCCCTTGAGAACGGGTTCATTCGGCCTAGTGTGTCGCCTTGGGGCCCACCAGTTCTATTTGTTTAGAAGAAAGATGGAACTATGAGAATGTGCATTGATTATAGGCAATTAAATAAGGTAACAGTTAAGAGCAAGTTTCTTTTGCCTCGCATTGATGATTTATTCGACTAGATTCAGGGAGCGAGAATGTTCTTCAAGATTGATCTCCGTTTGGGTGATCACCGGGTTAATATCAGGGACTCGGATATTCTCAAGATCGCTTTCAGGACCCAATATAGTCATTATGAGTTCTTGATGATGTCTTTTGGGCTGATCGATACTAGAGCAACATTCATGCATTTGATGAACAACGTGTTCCAACCTAATCTCAACTCGTTTGTCATAGTCTTCATAGTTGATATTTTGGTATATTTGCGTAGTCAGGAGGAGCACGCGGAGTATTTGAGAGTTGTGTTGCCGAGATTGAGAGAGAATAAACTTTATGCAAAATTCTCCAAGTGTGATTTTTGGCTCGGTTCAGTGTCTTTCTAGGGGCATGTGTTGTCCAGCAAGGGTATTGAGGTTGATCCGAAGAAGATAAAGGCGGTTTAGAGTTGGCCCAAATGGTCCTCAGCCACATAGATTCGTAGGTTTCTTGGTTTGGTAGGTTATTATCGCGGTTTGTTCAGGGATTCTCATCTATCGCATCGCCGTTGACCAAGTTAACTTAGAAGAGTGCTTCATTTGTATCGTCGGACGAGTGTGAGGAGAGCTTTCAGAAGCTCAAGACAGCCTTGACCACAGCTCCATTGTTAGTTTTTGCCATCAGCTTCAGGTTCATATACCGTGTATTGTGATGCTTCGAGAGTTGGTATTGGTTGTATTTTGATGCAGGAGGTTCGAGTTATTGCTTATGCTTCTCATTAGTTGAAACCTAGGAGAAGAACTACTCCATTCATGATTTGAAGTTGCCATCAGCTTCAGGTGTTTATTGATCATCGTAGCCTCCAGCACTTGTTCAAATAGAAGGATCTCAATTTGAGGCAGCGAAGGTGGTTGGAGTTGCTTAAGTATTATGATATCACTATATTGTACCATCCGGGAAAGGCCAATGTGATGGCCGATGCTTTGAACCGCAAGGCAGTGAGTATGGGGAGTTTGGAATATATTCCAATTGGGGAGAGATCTCTTGCAGTTTATGTTCAGGCCTTGGTCAATCGGTTCGTGAGGTTAGATATTTCAAAGCCCAGTCGGGTATTGGCTTGTGTGATTTCTCGATCTTTTTTATATGATCACATCAGAGAGCAACAATATGATGATCCTCATTTGATTGTCCTTAAGGACAGTGTTTCGCACGGCGATGCCATGGATGTGACCATTTGTGATGATAGGCTGTTGAGGACGCAGGGCCAGATTTATGTGCCCGATGTGGATGGCCTTTGGGAGTTAATTCTGGAGGAGGCCCATTGCTCACGGTATTGCATTCATCCGGGTGCCGCGAAGATGTATCAAGATTTGAGGTAGCATTATTGGTGGAGAAAAATGAAGAAAAATATTGTGGAATTTGTAGCTCGGTGTCTCAATTGTCAGCAGGTGAAATATGAGCTTCAGAGACCAAGTGGCCTGTTTTAGCGAATGGATATTCCTGAGTGGACGTGGGAGTGGATCACCATGGAATTTGTAGTTGGGCTTCCACGGACTTTGAGGAAGTTTGATGCTATTTGGGTGATTATGGATAGGCTAAACAAGTCCTTGCACTTCATTCCTGTGTGTACTACTTATTATTCAGAGAGGTTGGTAGACATCTATATCCGGGAGATTTTTTGTTTTTGCATAGAGTCCCAATTTCCATCATTTCAGATAGGGGCATTCAGTTTACTTCGTAGTTTTAGAGGTCAGTGCAGCAAGATTTGGGTACTCAGGTTGAGTTGAGCACAACTTTTCACCCTCAGACGGACGGGCAGTCTGAGTGCACTATTCAGATATTGGAGGACATTTTTCATGCTTATGTCATTGATTTTGGAGGGTCATGGGATCAGTTTCTACCGCTTGTAGAGTTTTCTTATAACAACAGCTACCATTCTAGTATTCGGATGGCTCCATATGAGGCTTTGTATGGAAGGCAGTTTATATCTCCAGTAGGTTGGTTTGAGCTGGGCGAGGCTAGTCTATTAGGAACAAACTTGGTGCAGGATGCTTTAGACAAGGTGAAAGTGATTCAGGAGAGGCTTCGTACAGTGCAGTCGAGACAAAAGAGTTATAGTGACAGGAAGGTTCGGGATGTGTCCTACATGGTTGGTGAGAAGGTTTTATTGAAGGTTTCACCCATGAAGAGTGTTATGATATTTGGGAAGAAGGGAAAGTTGAGTCCTCGGTTCATTGGGCCTTTTAAGTGCTTCAGAGGATTGGGGAGGTGGCTTATGAGCTTGCTTTGCCAGCCAGCTTGTCGAGTGTGCATCTGGTATTTCATGTTTCTATGCTCCAGAAGTATATTGAAGACCCATCTCATGTTCTGGATTTCAGCACAGTTCAGTTGTATGGTGATTTGGCTTATGATGTAGAGTTAGTAGCTATTTTGGGTCGTCAAGTTTGAAAGTTGAGATCAAAGGATATAGCTTCAGTGAAAGTGTAGTGGAGAGGTCAGCCCATAAAGAAGGCCACCTGGGAGACCGAGTGGGGGATGCGGAGCAAATATCCTTAACTGTTTAAGGCATCAGGTATGTTTCTAGACTCGTTTGAGGACGAGCGTTTGTTAAAGTAAAGGAGTATGTAACGATCCGACCAGTCGTCTTATGATTTACCGCTTTGTTTTCGCTATTTCTTCTTCTTATTTATTTGTCTATTGGTTCTATATTTGATTGGGTTGGTTTGCTTGGGTTCGGAAAGAATTTGGTAAGGTTTGAGATACTTAGTCTCTTTTAAGGAAGCTTAAGTTGGAAAAGTTGATCGAATGTTAACTTATGTGTTGGTAAGCCCGGATGTGAGTTCCGATGGTTCGGATAGCATCGTGAGCTGATTTGGGACTTACGAGCGTGATCAGAATGATTTTTGGAAGTCTGGAGTAGATTTAGGCTTGAATTGGAGAAATTGGATTTTTGGCGATTTCCGGTTGATAGGTGAGATTTTGATATTAGGGTCGGAGTGGAATTCTAAGAGTTACAGTAGTTCCGTTGTGTCATTTGGGATGTGTGTGAAAAATTTCAGGTCATTCGGACGTGGTTTAGTTGGGTTTTTGATCAAAAGCGTAACTTAGAAGATTTTTTGAATTCTTTGGCTTGAATCCAATGTGAATTTGATGTTATGATGTTTTTTTGAGCGTTCCGAAGGTTGGAACAAGTTTGAATGAGGTTATGGGATATGTTGGTATGTTTGGTTGAGGCCCCGGGGGCCTCGGGTGAGTTTCGGGTGCTCAATCAGACCATTTCATGATGTTTGGAATTGCAAAAAATTGCCGATCAATGTTGCAGAGAAATGACCTTCGCGTTCGTGAGTGGGTCCTCGCATTCGCGAAGGGTTAGCTGGTGTAGGCTAAGACTTTAGCCTTCGTGTTCACAAGGAAGGCTCCTCGTTCGCGAAGAGCTGGGTGATTTATCGTTGCATTCGCGCGAAGCGGAGCGCATTTGCATTGTAGAAATTGGTCAGCTAAGTTTGTGGTCGAGTGGTTCATCGTGTTTGCGAGGGAGGGAGTGCATTCGCGAAGAGTTATTCTGAGGAGCCGTCGCATTAGCGATGGGCAGGTCGCGATCGCGAATAGGAATTTTTGGTCAAAGTTGGTTTGTGCTTTGTGAACGCGAGGCGTTGACCGCGTTCGCGAAGAAGGAAATGAGGCCTGGGCATAATCTTTAAATAGTCGTCTTATCCACGATTTTGGGGTTTATTTCCACCATTTTTGACCGATTTTGGGAGCTTTGTGAAGAGGGTTGAAGAGGGATTCAGGGGGAAATATTTGGAGGTAAGATTCATGGACTTATTACTCGATTCTAATGTGAATTCCACCTAATTAATCATGGAATCTAAGCCTAGAATTGAAGAACTAGGGCTTGAAATTGGAGACCTAGAATTTGGGATTTGAAGGGTCATTTGTGGTGGTATTTTGATGCTTTTGATATGAATGAACTTGGGGAGTGATAAGGAATCCATTGACGTGATATTTACCGGAATCTGAGAAGCGGGTCCGGGGGTCGGGTCTTGGTAATTTCGGGATTTATTCTATAAATTGATTATTTTGCTTAGGCTTTGTTCCCTTAGAAAATTTTGACACCGTGATTCTGATTTTGGATAGATTTGATGCGTGTGGAGGCCGATTCAAGGGCAAAGGAGTCGCGGGCTAGAGATTTGATCGGATTGAGATGAGTAATGATTGTAAATAATGTCCAGAGGGTATGAAATCCCGGATCTGCACATAGTTGTGCTATATTGAGGTGACTCACACGCTTGATGACGATCTTAGTGCCGTGCACTGTTTGGGGCTTGTGACTTAGTCCATCCTGAATGACTATTTTACTGCGTATTTCACTGAAATCTATTTATGAACATCATGTTTTGGGCTAAATGCCATATTTGGGCCTCGTGACAATTATTTGTACCCTTAGGGGATTTTTATTGATATTTCCTCATTGTTTTGACTTTATACTTGAACTTCGTCATGCTATATTACACTGTTTTCGTAACTCAGTCATGTTACTCTGTTTAAGCACTTAAATGATCTTCACACGATATTTTGGGCTAAGAACCGTGTTTTACTATTGCCCGAGTGGCTTGTGAGGAGTATTTTGAGTGAGTAAAGCTGAGGGCCTATGTTGTGAGGAAATATTTGATCATGGCTATGCGGCCGAGGGCCTGAGATATGTATGGCACGAGGTAGATTGGGTGATATGAGACCGGGAGCCTAATGATGATGCCACGAGGTGGCTTAATAAATCGCTTGGGCCGTAAGAGGCCCCTCCAGGAGTTTGCACATCCCCAGTGATCGCGGGTACCCATAGTGATGTGGGTTATAGCCCGAGAGGCTGTTATTGTTGCTGAGATGTTGCCCGAGGGGCGGATTTGAAGATATTGTGCCCGAGGGGCGATCTTTTATGTATTTATCTTTCTTGTTTGCCTGTATTTTGCTTACTTAATTGTTAAAAAGGCTTTTATGAAGTTGAAAATGAGCTGAAATGATTTCCTACATATATGTACTGCTCTACTATAGCATGTAACGTGCCTTATGTGATTTCTTGCTTTCAGTCTTTATTTATGATTATTACTCACTGAGTTGGAGTACTCACTTTACTCCCTGCACCCTGTGTGCAGATTGAAGCATCACTGATCATGCTAGCTCGAGTTGAGAGAACCCGACAGATTTCGGGGTCCACGAGGTAGCTGCCTGACGTCCGCAGTCCCGTGTTTCTCCCTCTTATTTCATTTTCTGCCTTTTTATCAGACATTTGTAATAGCTTATACACTTTTCAGACTTGTGTTTGGATTGATAGATGCTGATGACTAGTGACACCCCGGTATCGGGCTGTGTTGGGTTGTTCTTCTGTATATTTGTACTGTTAACTGCTTAAATGTTGGATTATTTATCATATATTAGACTTAATTCTCTTTGTTAACCGCTTAAAACTGAAATGGGTAAGTGTCGGTTGCCCTTGTCTTCACAAAAGGTGCCATCACGTCTGGGTCCAAGTTTGGTATGAATGAACTCGAGGAGTGATAATGAGTCTATTGACATTATTTTTACCGGAATCTAAGATGTGGGTCCGGGGGTTAGGTTTTGGTAATATCGGGATTTATGCTATAAATTGATTATTTTAGCTTGGGCTTCGTTCCCTTAGCATATTTTGACATTGTGATTCTAATTTTGGATAGATTCGATGCGAGTGGAGGCCGATTCGAGGGGAAAAGGCATCGCGGGCTAGAGATTTGACCTTATTGAGGTGAGTAATGATTGTAAAAGATGTCCTAAGGATATGAAACCCCGGATTTACCCATCGTTGTGCAATATTGAGGTGACGCACACGCTTGATGACAAGCGTAGGGTCATGCACTGTTGAGTATGACTTAGTTCGTTCCGAATGAATATTTTACCACATATTTGATTGAAACTGATTTGTGAACATCATGTTTTGGGCTAAATGCCATATTTGGGCCTCGTGCCAACTATTTGAACCCTTAGGAGATTTATATTGATATTTCCTCCTTGTTTTGACTTTATACTTGAACTAAATCATGCTATATAACACTGTTTTCGTAACTCAGCCATGTTTACTCTGTTTAAACACTTAAATGATCTTCAAATGATATTTTGGGCTGGGACCATGTTTTACTATTGCCCGACTTGCTTGTGAGGAGTATTTTGACTGAGTAAGGCCGAGGGCCTATGTTGTGAGGAAATATTTGATTATGATTATGAGGCCGAGGGCCTATGTTGTGAGGAAACATTTGATTATGATTATGAGACGAGGGCCTGAGATATATAAGCCACGAGGTAAATTGAGTGATATGAGGACGAGAGCCTAGTGATGATGCCACGAGGTGGCTTGATATTGCTCTTGGGCCGTAAGAGGCCCCTCCAGGATTTTTCACATCCCCAGTGAGCGTGGGTACCCATAGTGATGTGAGTTATAACCTGAGGGGCTGGTATTTTTTCTAAGATGTTGCCTGAGGGGCGAATTTGTTGATACTGTACCCGAAGGGCGATCTTTTATGTGTTTACCTTTCTTGTTTGCCTGTCTTTTGCTTACTTAATTGTTAAAAAGGCTTTTATGAAGCTTAAACTGAGCTGAAATGATTTCCTACATATCTGTAGTGCTTCACTATAGCCTGTAATATGACTTACGTGATTTCTTGCTTTCAGTCTTTATTTATGATTATTACTCACTGTGTTAGAGTACTCACTTTACTCCCTGTACCCCGTGTGCAGGTTGAGGCATTACTGATCCTGCTAGCGGAAGTTGAGAGTACCCAGCAGATTTCGGAGTCTACGAGGTAGCTACCTGACATACGCAGTGCCGTGTTTCTCCCTCTTATTTCATTTTTTGCCTTTTTATCAGACATTTGTAATAGCTTATAGATTTTTCAGACTTGTGTTTGGATTTATATGTGCTCATGACTAGTGACACCCTGGTATCGGGCTGTGTTGTGTTGTTCTTTCGTATATTTGTACTTTTAACTGCTTAAAATGTTGGATTATTTATCATATTTTAGACTTAATTCTCATTGTTAACCGCTTAAAACTGAAATGGGTAAGTGTCGGCTGGCCTTGTCTTCACGAGAGGCACCATCACGACCGGCTCTGAGTTTAGGGTCGTGACACTTTTATCCATCATAACACTTTATTTATCGCTTGTTATAAATAACGTAAATACGTTAACGTCAAGATGGTCTCATGCCCAAGTCTACGTCAATTAATTGAAGACGAAACTTTTAACGTACGAGAACGCGAGATGTAACAATAACATAGCAGGAATGGTCGAGCCAGGGAGTGGTCAAGGAAACAGAGTCATAGATAAGGTTGCTGAAGTACAAGTGAAGTATGAGAGGCTGCACAAAAGAGTCCTTGATTCCGATGCCAGGCATTTGGAACTACACAAGTTAGACATGGAGTCAATTAACGAATGGAAGGAAATGGCTACAAGGTCCATAGAAAGGTTGGAATATTTGAAGCCGGGTCTAATGGAACTAGAAGGGAAGACAAGGAAAAGGGTCGTACACTATCAGAATGCAGAGGGAAATGAGGGAGGATGCCTAGCAAGGTCATACCTGCTGCTGGACATGCACGACCTGGGGAGTCCAACTGAAGAAGTCAAGAGGGTCAAATATGGGGAAGGTCCCTCTGGGACCAAGTAGATTAGGTTTATCTGTTTCGAGTCATTTTGGAATTTGAATGTAATAAGGCAGATGCCATTAGTAACTCATTTATTTATCGTCGTTTTTAGGTTCGTCTTATTTATTACATTAATTAAATGAGCATTTATCAGCATTAAATCTCTCCAAATCTACTTATCGCTAGGCTTACCTCGGACACAACAAGGTTCCCCAAATTAGGACACAAAATACGTTCCCGTAATATATGTTTAAATATTGCAAATGATTTCCAGAATCCCTACTGACTTGTTTACCTTTTTGCACTTTTCTTTATTTTGATTATTCCCATCCCCTTAGGTCGGTTCGCACATACTAGCATCATCATCATATCACACTAGATCTAGAGGCCATCCTCCTCTTCATCATCCAAGTAATCTGAAAGGCAAGAGAAAAGCTAAGATGGATGATATGAGTGGTATACGAAAAGAAAATGATGCACACGAGGAAAATATTGAAAGTTCAGACGGTCGGAGTACTCCGGTCCAAAATGATTTGGTCCTACGGATAGAACAGAAAATACTAGAATTTGCAAGGGGAACTTGAGTAGGTCCGCAACATGGAAAGCCTCTCCCTCACCTTAAACATCCCAGATCATAACTAGCAAAATTCCCAAAACCTAGCACCTCCTCAAAACACACCAAACCAGAATCCACAAAATCCTCCCGCACCCCATCAATACGCAACACCTCCCCAAAATCCTAATCTTCTACAAATATCCACTCCTCCTCAGCATGAACATCCTCCCACTCGATACCCACAAACCACTTACCATACTCCTCAGAATACCGCACAACTCATTCCTGATCTGCAAAACTCAACTAATGATCACCACTACACTCCAACCCCCCCCCCACCCA
>MU713466.1:127437-139980 GCA_026770625.1 Nicotiana glauca | reverse complement strand
CAACCCCCCCCCCCACCCACCAAAACAATCCCATATACGTGGAAACCTTACCCCACTCTACTCAGCCAATCTTACACACTCCAGAATCCTCTGAGATAACCTGCTCATTAAGAACATGGCAGAGGTGCTAAAGAAGCTCACAAGTTGAGTCCAGGGTGTTGAAGGAGGAAAAGGAATTGACGGTCTGAAATTATGAGGATCTATGCATTCAGCCGAACATGGAACTACCGGAAGGCAACAAACTCCCAAGTTTGAGATGTTTGAAGGATCGGGTGACCTAAAGATACATTTGAGGAGCTCGTGGGAGTTGGAATAGATGAAAGAATTCGCACGAAACTAATTATGAGGAGTCTCAGTGGAGACGCCCTTATCTTGGTATATCACTCAGAATCCCAAGAAGCGGGTTAATTGGGTAAGCATGACATCGGATTTCATGGACCGATTCAGGTTTAATAAAGGGAATTCACCAAACGTCTTCTACATACAGATCCTCAAGAAGAAACCAACAAAAATTTTTCGTGAGTATGCTACTCGATGGAGGTCAGAAGCTGTAAAGGTCAGGATGACACTAGAAGAAGAGCACATGAACAAATTCTTTGTTAGGGCCGATGATCCACAATACTATGAAAGGTTAATGGTCATCGAAAATCACAAGTTCCCCAACATCATCAAACTTGGGGAACGGATTGAAAAGGGGATCTATGGAGGAATGAAACCAACTTTAAGGAATTGCATGCTACGAACAAAACATTACAGGCAGGAGGTATATCAAAGAAGAAAGAAGTAGAGGCAGTGGTGGTGACCCAAGGTCCAAAATCTCCACCCACGTACTAAAAACCTCCACCTACGTACCAACCTTCACCTCCCAGATATTCTTAACCTCCTACCGCCTATCACACTTATAACAGCTAGCCAGCCTATTACTATTCACCTCCAACTCGTCAAAACTATCAAAAAACCTGACCTAATTTTGATCGCAGACCACCTAGACAATACACCCCTATCGCTGAACCCATTGACCAGCTATATGAAAGACTGAAGGCTACCGGATATGTCACCCCTATTCCCGTTGTTGCTATGGAAAATGCCTCCCAATGGGTCAAACCGAATAAAATATGTACGTATCATTCTGGCATGAAAGAGCATACTATTGATGAATGGCACTCTCTAAAAGATACAATTCAAACCCTGACTGATACCAAAGTTATACAAGCAAAGGAAGCCGCACCAAATGTCCGCAACAATCCTCTCCCAGATCATAGGGGTGAATGAATGAATGTGATAGAAACTGATGAAGAATGGGATCCTAAAGGGTCGATTGGACTTATTCGGGAAGGTGATGACCCTAAACCTGCAATCACACTCACCCTTATTGTGGTATAGATACAACCACTAGTCAAAGTTGAAGTAGCTACATCAGTCCCGATTGAAATTGAAGTAACAGCACCTGCAACTATACCTGCTCCATTTGAAGTAGAAGTATCTATACCCTTCACTGTGACGGTAGCATCTACACTACCTTTCAATTCCAACTCCATACCCTAGGATTATATTGCCGAAGCTAGGAGAGATGGCAAACATGATAGGGAAAGTATTGGAAAGTTACAAGATCACCTTCCACGAAGATGAATTACCACCTGAAGGACTAAGTCACAACATAGCACTGCACATCACAATACAGTTTCAGGACAAATTCATCGCCAGTGTCCTAATAGATGGGGGTTCAAGCCTCAACATTTATCCGTTGACTACTCTGAAAAGGTTGGGTAAATATTTCCATGATATACGAGTAGGGAGTATGAATGTGAAGGCATTTGATGGGTCTCAAAGGGCCACAATTGGGGAGATTAACCTTTTTTTGCATATGGGCCTGATTTGGTTTGATGTTGAGATAAAACAACATTTTCACTCCATATCACCAAATTAAGAATATAATCATTTCTAGTCTTCCAAATCATCCATAAAATAGACATTGTCAGTTGCAATAAGGTATTGACTTCCGAGAATCTTTTGGTATCTAACACTTATTTATACCAGCATGTAGCAAAATTAGATATCAGATGCAAATTTGGCCAATGTATCGGGCTCATTTTCCACACATTAATTGATCTAGGACATTTAAAGAATATGTTCCCTAAAGTTTTAGGTTTCATGCCACAAATAGGACAGATGTCATCCATAGAGTGAATTCCTTTCGTAATAATATTCTTAATAGGCAATATATTTAAGACACACTTCCTTAAGAATTGTGTGAGCTTATTTTAATATTTACACACATGAGAACTACCTTCCGCATGATTAGCCAAACTTCTATCATTTGTGAGGAGCAATTTTGCAAGATAATAACCTAACATCATTTCGTATTTACCTCAATTAGTGAAATGATTATTCAATCAATCATTGCTCTCCACGAAAGAAATTGGAATAGTTAAAATAGATTCAACATTATCTTTGCTAAATAAAGTATTCAAAATCTGAATATTCCACGTGTTAGTAATGTCATCAATCACATCTAATACTTTTAGATTTGTAGCAGTACCATTCATCATACTTAAGGGGTAAAAGGAGCTAGCTCGACAGTCATGGATCTTGCCATACTCTTACAAGTTTACCATTTGTAACATTTTATCTAATATCTCTACTTAACAGATCTCACCCCGTAAAATACTTTTACATACCCAAGATATAGATCTATTTCTCGGTGCCTGTAAGAAAGATTCATTAGGAAAATATTTACCTTTAAGGACTTGAGAAACTAACAAATCCGGTTCAGTTTGAATTTGTTCCGCTAGTTTGGCTAAAAGAGCTATATTAAAAGCCATTAAATCTCGAAAACCTAACCCCCCTTTAAATTTTGGTTCACATAGTTTTTCCTACTTTTCAAAATGCATCTATCGCCACTCGTACCCCACCAAAAGTGTAAAAATAAACTAGTGATTTCCTAACATAGACCATCAGGTATCTGAAAAGAAGACATAGCATATGAGGGAATAGCACCTAAAACAGACATTAATAAAACATCCTTCCCTGCTTGACTTAAAAACTTTTCCTTCCAACCCTTTATTTTTGATAAAATTCTATCCGTTATGAAAAACCAACATTTCTTTTTTAGATCTTCCCATAATAGCAGGCAATCCTAAATACATTACCCTTTCACATATTCGTATATTATTCAATGAAGAACATATTTTAACACTTTCCTCCTTCATAGTAGTTTTACTAAAATAGAATGCAGATTTCTCAAAATTAATTATCTATCCTGAGCATCTTGCATATATGTCCAAAATTTTATTAATCATAGTAACACTATTCATATCAGCTTTACAAAAGATAAATGAGACGTCTGCAAAAAATAAATAGGAAACAAAAGGACTACTTCTACCTAATGTGAACCCTTTTAACTTTTCTTGTTGTTCAGCTGACTGTAATAGAGCATATAATCTTTCAGCACATATTAGGAATAAGTAAGGTGATAGAGGATCACCCTGTCTTAATCCTCTAGATGTCTTTACATGACGCTTAACCTCTCTATTGAAGTTAAACGAAAAAGAAGCAGTTGAACACATGTCATTACCCAATTTACAAAAATTTGGTGAAAACCCATTTGTAACCTCATTTGCTAGATGTAAGGCCATTCCACACGCTCATATGCTTTCGACATATCTAACTTTAGAGTCGTTAACTTATCTTTTTCTTTCTTTTTATTTTTCAGCAACCCATAAATTCATATGCTAACACGACATTATCCACAATTTATCTTTTTCCAACAAATGTGGCTTGATTCATAAAGAAAAGTAAAGGCATCAAAGGTTTCATGTGTTTTACTAGAATTTTATAATGATCTTATACAAAGTAGAGCATAAACTAATATGTCTAAAGTGATTCACTGTAGTAGGAATTTTTATTTTTGGTACCAATATTATCAAAGTTTGATTCCAAACGGGTAAAAGTTAACATGTATCAAAAAAATACCTCACTGTCAAACATACATTATGAGAAATTAACAACCAAAACTACTGAAAAAATAGTGGAGTAATTTCATCAACACTGTGGGACTTGTTAAGATGCATAAAGAAAACAACTTCTTTTATTTCCTCATTGTTAACTTCACTAATCAGGCCCAAATTCATGTTTTCATCAATAGAAGTTGGAATAGACTGAAGAACATGAGATAAAGAGGAAGGATTAGAAGTAATAAATAGTTCTCTATAGAAACCCTCAATTTCCTTTATCATACAGTTTTTTATCACAAATCTACTCTCCTGATACATTCTCAATTCCTTTAATCACACTCTTCCTGCTTCTTTGAAGAGTAGACATATGAGAAAGGGAAGTATTTTTATCTCCTTCATTTAACCATTGAACACTAGACTTTTGCATCCAATAAATTTTTTCCTCCTTATAAGCTTTTCTACCTCATTTTTCAACTTTGATATGACAAGTAGATAAGGTCATTTTAGAATAATTTTTGCAAACTTAATAAGATTTTTCGGTTGCTTAGCTTTTATCAAAGAGTTTGATTCACCCTTCTTTCTCCATAAAATTTAAAGAATTTTTATATTTTCTTATCTTTGAAAACACCATTGCTTCAAAAGTTACCAACCCATCTTTTGTCGAAATAATTTTTTTTTAATATTTATTTAGTCCATCTGTGGAACAAAGAATTAATTCGTGATCTGAAGCATCATTTTGAACTAAGGTCTACCGCTCCTGGCATATAAATAAAGTTGTTAAATTCCTTAAAAGTTTGAGGAGCTCGCTTATTTTTCCCAAATTTTTCAAAATCATCAATAATATCATTAAAATCCCCTAGGAACATCCAATGATTTCCAGATATTGATCTAGTAATAAATTCAAACCATTAATTATTTCTAGTTTCTTTATCTGTGCTAGCATATGTAAAATACCATAAAAACTGATCTTTTTTCATTATCATAAATGGAAAACTCAATGAAATAGGATGAAGAGTAAATGTTAGTTATTTGAGTGTTTTCATTTTAGAGTCGAGTCCACCAGAGAGTCCGATAGGGTCCACAATGTATGAATTTTGTATCCCAGCTTTTTGCCGTAGCCACTGAAGTCGTGATTGTTGTTCTTCATCTCACATAGAAGAATAAATTCTGGGGACTGGAGATACATTTTCTCCATCAAATAGGGAACTGTCAAGGATCTCCCCAATCCTCGGAAATTCCACGTCAGAAACTTCATTTCATCAAGGGAGACCATTCCAGGCTGGCCTCCCGCACCACATCCTTCTTTTGACGTTTTGCAATAGTTATTAGTGTAACTACCTCCTTATCTTTCCGTTTTACCCCATTAAACCAAACTCTTCCATAATCAGAATACCAATTGACATATTAGGCCTTTCTAAATTGACTACTTCATTCATAGAAACAACATCACTCTCATTTAATCTATTTTGTTCATCACCAATAGCTTTATCTTGGTGCTGCAACATCGCCTTCTTAATACCATCCTGATGTTTGTCTTCTTTTCCGAATTTTTATATACAAACATCAGCAACTAACCACTTATATGGTATAGTCACAGCATCATGAAGGTTCCTAACAATATCTCCTTGTCCTTTCAAAAGTGATTGCGAATATGAATATACTGGAAGTTTAGTTTCTTGCAAAGTGTTCATGTGGAGTTGGCCAACATATTTATTTTGTGAATCAGGAAGAGGCAGACTTTTGTTTTAGATTTGGATTATTTCTTCCTCCAGAGAATGCACCTGGTTCAATTCCTCTCTGTTATTCAAACAATCATCGTCATTTGCTTTTAAATCCATAACTTCCTTCCCCTATGATCCATTTTTCTTCACCTGGACATTCTTTTTCTCTATACCGTCTTGCATATCCATCGACTCCCTATCGTCTTCCATTTGTTGCAAATTTTCCCTGATTCCTTTAGCTGTTTTCTCCTTAACCAATTTATAGTTACGATTTCTAATCATTGTATGCCCCGCTGTATCATTATTAAAATCTTGATGCTTTTCACTTTCCAAGAAAGCTGCAGTGTTCTCTGCTCGTAGCCATGTCCCGAACTGGTCGCTAAGATTTTCTGATCATAAATATTGTTCCCTTTGTATACAAGTTTTATCATTATGTCCTAGCACACCATAATAGCAACAAACATAAGGTAGATTTTCATATTTTAATTCAACCCATATAGTTTCAAAGCCTAACTTGATCCATTTCTCTCTAAGCAATGGCTTATTAATATTCATATTCACTTTAAGCCTCATATACTGACCCTCTTTACTTCTATTTTTATACTTCCTAAAGCATGCCCTATTTTTCTACCAACATCATTTGACATCCAGTATAAGGAATGTTCCAAACTTAAACCCACATATTACTCTCGTTAAAAATTGGAGAGTCACTCTCCAATCCTGGTTCCCAAGTATGGATATTGAGAAGGTATCTATCATATAACCATGGAGTACCAAGTTTAACTTAATCCAAACTTTTCTTATCTTTGAAAATGAATTGGAAATTTTTTTATTTGATTTTTTTAATTTTTAATCCTATAGGGTTTCCCCAAGCCAGAGTCATAGCGTTCCTAATTCCATGAAAAATCACTTTTTTGTCAAAGATTACCTTACCAAGAAGACTTACTTCACATTCTTTCGTGCTTGCTTGAATATATGGAAACTCCATTGCCACAATCTCCTTTTCTTCCTCCGTTAGATTAAATTAATGAAGGTGTTCTGTAATTTCTTCCGTCATCTTCGCATTGTAAAATTCCCGACGCTTATGATTTAGGGTTTGGTATAGAACAAAAGTTTGCCAAAATTGGGGAACATGGAGGATGAAAGTAGCGATTTTGATAAGCTTATTCGTTGGAATATGCTTGAGAGTGTGGTTGAGAGGTGAAATTGAAGTGATTTCTTGTAGATTTGGTAAGTTTAGTCGAGGAATGAAATCCCACAAAGGAGAAAAAAGCTATCAGTTGTAGAGAGAGAAAACCCTCAATTGAAGAGGGACTTATACACCCACTCTATTTAATACAATAATTTATGTGTGTTTGCCAGCAAAAATTTGAACATATAAAAAACCAACGTTTAGACTATTGCCCATATCACTGCAAAAGAATGAGCGAGGGTCCTACATTTAGTGCTGCTCTTTTTATGATTGTATCATCATGTTAAAAAATGGGGTTTGTGTTCTTTTTTGAGTCCTAGAGAACATGTGGTGTTTTGATGTCTGAAGCAAGTGAGATTTCGGGTTTTGATTTAGTTAAGGTTTGAGTGCCTGCTAGAGGGTATAATAAAGAAAAGAAGTGAGGGAAGAAGGTTGAAATTGATGCTTTAGCTTATTGTTCTTTAAGAATAGCTCTATTGGTTTGTTGGAGATGTTATCCAAAAAGGATTGTTGGTAAAATTTTATCTTTTCGCTGTAGTTGATCCATAATGCATATTGAACGGGATTCGAGCCGTAATATCCGATTGAGGGCGAGTGTTACGACTCCCTATTCGTCATGCATAACCGTCCAACGTATCTTCCGAGGTCCAGAAGTTATACTCCGTCTAGGGTGTGTCATATTACCATGACTAATGTCGGATATATCGTCCATTTTTCCTGTGTCTCGACGTGAGGGGTTTTTGGACTTGATTATAATCTTTTGGATCTGTGGTTCGCTTTGTTCTCTCATCAGAGAATCGAGGCACACATTGTCCTCGTTTTACCTATACACAGTATAATTATTGTTAGTCATATTTATGGTGCACATTTCAATCCTTCCATCTCTAGGCTTCCAAGAGTTGTACTCGTCTTTGCTTTTTCTTTTCCTTTTATACACAAAATTACTAAGAGAAGTAAAATCATTAACAGAGAAGTTTGTGTTTATATAATCCATCCCAACTAACTTGGGGTTGAGGAGTAATAATAGAAGTTGTAATTGTGCTTAAATGAAACATGTCTATGCTTTATTGTCTCAAAGTTAGTTTTGGTTTATTTTGTCTTCTGCATGTGCCATTATTATATACAGGTAAAACTGGGGCTAATAATCACCCCAATTTTCGGTGGGTCAAACTAAGAAAGGACACAACCACAAAGAATCAGATTCGAAGCTAGGAACTACTCGAATCAAGGCCCGAGCAAAGCACATGCCCCCAGAGCCATCGAGACCATGCCCCCAGATCCGGTTTCGCTCCAACACCTCGAAAGGCATAACCAAATAGTTTTACTCAACTGACGAAGGGCAGTGATATCTGTGCCCGATCATATATCACTGCGTGGATCTCAGCCCATATCTACAACGGATAGAGATTAATGAAAGAGAAGATTTTTACGTTTGCTAGAATTGTACTTAGGAGAAACTCTACTACTATATGAAGGAGACAATTTTTATAAACACAATGTAACACGCATATAGAGGCAATATACATTTTTTTCTCTGCTTCTAAAAGTTATTCAAAGTTCTTAATTTTGCCCATAGTTCTTCATAAGTATTTGGCTCCAAACCGAAGGCAGGCTAATTGTTAAGCTCAAATCCGAGCCCTGACTCAATGCTTTCAGTGGTTTGGCTATTTATTTTATCTTTAATTTTCTCATCTAACGTTATTGAATAGTTGTATTGAATTAATCCATATACCCTTAAAACCGAGTAAAAACTAAATTATTATCCCTTTTAAGGGTAAAAAAGTGGAGACTCAAAATTGCTAG
This sequence comes from Nicotiana glauca, assembly GCA_026770625.1. Taxonomy (NCBI): domain Eukaryota; kingdom Viridiplantae; phylum Streptophyta; class Magnoliopsida; order Solanales; family Solanaceae; genus Nicotiana; species Nicotiana glauca. The sequence goes on along the minus strand of MU713466.1, from coordinate 131,311 downwards.
AAAGGGAAATGTTATATACTTTATTTACAAAGGCCTAACAAAAATGGCCTCAAAATAAACAAAAAATATACAAAAGACAAAAACTAAAAAAGTGCTAAGGCATTCATATCTGATCTTCACCAGGGCCCGATTCGTTGTCACAACCGTCGGAGCCTTCGGATCCCTTAGAATCCTCGGAGCCTTCGACACCTTCAGGCTCGAAAAGTTTCTTCGCCTTGGCCTCAAGCTTTTTTTCTTCCTTGATATCGGCCGATAAGACGAAGCCTTAAGCGTGAATCTCTTCGAGGGTCAAACTTAGAGATAGCCCCCTCATATATTCGGCTTTGGTCTTGAGGCGGGCCTCGATTGCTTTGACATCGACCTTATACTGGGCCACCATATCTTTGGCATCGGTGGAGGTTGTGTCCAACTTGGACTTTATTGCTTCTTATTCTCTCCAAAAGGCATCTAGCTCTGCTAGAGCCGAGCTTAGTTGTGCTCGGAGATCGTCATTCAGCTGGGATCGATTGTCGGCTTTCTCCTTCATCATTCGAAGTTAAACCTCTATCGATGTTATCTTTTCTTGTCCTTTTCCAAAGCCAGTAGGTCCATTTTTCTCTTCCACCCGTCGTCCATGGCTTGGACCTCGTTCATTTCAACTCAGAGTTAGTCGATCAAGTTGATCTTCTGCTTGACCTACGAGGTTTTCTCGTAGCCACTACGACTAGTTCCTCGTTCCTAACCTCAAAGACTTTTACCTTTTCGACCAGGTCGGCATATCCCCACCTTAGGATCGAAGCTTCCTTCTAAGCCCTATCCAACTCAGCCTGAAGGTCCTTGATGGCCTTGTCTTGTTGCTCGCTGAGGAGCTTGTATGTCTCCTTCTTTTGAACCTGCTCCTTGAGCTCGAGCTCAAACTAATTGACCTTAACGCAGTACTAGAGAAAGATTTCATGGTGAACTACCAAGGTGCAAAACAACGAAAGTCATGAGAGATAGCAAAACCCAAGTAAAATTCAAGGAGATGTGATGATGCCTTACCCAATTCAATGCCTGCTGCGCTTCATTGAAAAAACACGTCACATCCACCTCGTTTATTTTTTCCTTGTCCTCCTTAGTCACCAGGCAGCTGAGGTAGTTGGATATGCCTACGGGAGAAGATAAAACCCGGGCATCCTCCGGGACTGTAAGAATAATAGCTCTCTTGAAACCAGGGTCCGCACACGGAGCTGGATACTGATTAAACAACTTTGGGTCAAACTCGGCCCACCAGCTTCCGAAGATACATCCTTCTTTGGACTTCCAGGTCGCCCAGCCCGAAAAAATCTTCCAAAGTGGACGAGTCCACACCATCGAAGAAGGAATGAAGGGGGTCATCCGTACCATGGACTCCCTCACTTGACTTCTCTTTTCCTGCTTGGACCTCTTCAAGCATGGACACGGTGTAAGAGGGTGTTCCCATGATATCTATTATACCATTTGCTTCCTTCAGTGCAAAACCGGCTTATTGAGTGATCTCAACATATGTGTCCATCTCGACCTCTTGAGTCAGAAGGAGGCCGATCTCGTAGCCCAACCCCTAAGTTGTGGCCTATTCCCCGGCAAAGGTCTATCCGTAGGGAACAAAAATATTATCTTGTTCAGACTCATCCCTGAGCCGAAAAAGCAAATCATAATCAGGCACGTGAAAGATGGAGCTCTTCTTGGGCTTACGAGCCACTCTTTTCTCTGGCTTACTTTGGAGCTCGGGGAGCCGGAAGCTTTTATTTTCTTCTTCTTCTTTTACCCTATGGTAGCCCTGAGTTGTCCTATAATGGAGGGACCAACGAATAAGGACACGTCCTCGTCCCCTTCTAAAGACCAAAGTTCAGTGGTCGTAGGCAAACCTAAAAACAAAGAAGAAAGTCAGTATGATCTGAGTTAAGAGCATGATAATAACAATTCGAAAGAGATCCTTACCACGAGAACAAGCATCCTATCGGCCCTTCAAAATCCTGTTCCATGAGTGCTAAAAGTATGACATTTGTTTGCATACGCCTTCGATCAACTATTTGAGCTGGGGAATAACATTTGGAACGTGGGCAACAGATGCACAACCACAAATAGGAATGGTGAGAAAGGAAATGAATAAATATTGACCCTTAAGGAAAGGCTGCACTAACGAGATGCATTCCACTTCCCCTTGAATGGCATGAACTCCGAAAGGATCAAGTCTTCGGTCTTCGCCCGAACGAAGCATCTTGCCAGCCTCAGTCTCGATCTTCGTCAACACTCGCAGAGGGGGCTTGCTGGCTCGACGAGTGAGCTTGGTTAATCTCCCTCAAAAAATTCGGGGACTATATAAACGGAGTAGGATTGAGGGTGAATTGACGAGACTCAATGTTATTCACAAATAATGGAGGAGGATTATGATCCTCCAAAGAGACGGGTGGATTTGCCCCAATCACACCTTGTATCTCTTACGAAATCTAAAACGACTGGGTCTACCGAGTCTAGTGTGAAAGGGTAAGTGTAAATACTTAAATACCCATCCATATGGGTAGTTATAGCTTCCTCAAGCTCGGGGACTACTACGTCATTTCCTTCTCATTTATAGTCCTCTAGGACCATAAGAAGGACATCTTCGGTAATGGAGCATATACACCTTGATGCTTCTTCACGCCGGTCCTATTTGGATGAGGGTTTCTCGACTTTAAAATGGTCTGCAAAGCCCATGGGAATAAATCTTTTTAAGGAGGGCTCGGGGGCCAGTTTGATGCCAGCCGACTCAGTGGCAGCCACTTCGGGAGCAGCCATCTCGAGGATAACTATTTTGGGAGTGACCACCTCTATACTAGCTAATTTAGATGTTTTAGCCATTTCTATCTTGAAAATTTTGAAATTTAAAAGAAAAAATACAGAGGTTTGAAGAAACGTTTGAAGTATGAAAATCAGAGTATGAAGATTTGAAGAAAATATGGGTAAGAACCTAAGAACAACTATGAGAATTTCGAGATCAAGGATGAGGGTATGAAGATTTGAAAGAAGTTGGTGATAGCTAGAAAACTCGAGGATGGAAGTTTGATCAAAAGGTGGAAAAAGAACAAAGGATAGGAGCTTGTATAGGGTAAGTACGCAATGTTTCACATTCGGAGACAACTGGCCGGTGGTTGATATGTGTACTTAACCACAATACTTTTCCAAAGACAAGACAAGTTGAAAGAGCTTTGGTAGTTACACTTTCTGATAGATAAAGCTCTCTCTTATCATCTCGTGTCAGATGCAACATCCTTTTTCCTTCTTGCGAACCACGGGAGCGCCTAACACCCTTTACCAAGGATTCGAATCCCTCTCTTTCTGTACTTTCACCTAATCCACTAATGTGCATGTACGAAATGTATCAAATAACGACACGATTGATGGAACGTTTTGACTTCATCATCGTTTCAATTGTAACGTATGAAGGAAGAAATTAGAGAATATCTATCATATCCCATCGTTTCGGCAAACCTACTTTTTGAAAAATGAGGGGACTATCTGTATACGGACAAAATATGGACTAATGAGCATCCCGATTTTTTGGTGGAGAAAACAAAGCAAGGACATAACTATAATGAATTAGAGTTGAAGCTAGGAACTTCTCATATCGAGGCCCGAGCAAAGCACATTCCCCGGAGCCATCGAGACCACACCCCCGGATCTAGTTCGTGCTCCAAGACCTTGAAAGACATAACCAATTGGTTGTACTCGATTGATGAAGGGCCGTGATACCCACACCCAATCAAATCTCATGGCGTGGATCTGTACGATCCGAGATACACAAATAGCGGAATATAAAAATAATAATATTTAAATCAAAGCTAATGATAGGTTTGATTAAGATAATCAAAGTAATATGAATAGTAAATTATAGAAG
>MU713466.1:75101-99844 GCA_026770625.1 Nicotiana glauca | reverse complement strand
TATTATCCCTGTCATATCTTAGAGGCTCCGTAGACAGAAAACGTGGGATTATGGACTTATGTAGATATATGTCGGGCCTTGTAAGTTGTAAATTTGTTAAGTAATTAAGAATGTTGTGAATGTTTGAAAAAGTGTGATTTCAATTATAAACTACTTAATCCTTTAGTTAATAAGTGATGAAAAATACAGGGGTAACACGTGGGTTAGGAAAGGCACCCAGGTCCACTTGACTGGGGCTAACCGGTCGGGCGCCGGTCATGTCCCTCGATTTGGGGTGTGACATACCCCCTCCCCGAGGTGCCCTAGCGAGGCCTTATTTCAGTGCGATACCGGAGGGTTCTTACCGTCCACCAGCTACTCAGGGTTCCTCCGGTGGGTATTCTAGGTATAAAGATTCTTCTAGTGCTCCCTTCAATGTCGTGCCAGAGAGTTCTTATCGCCCGCCAGCTATCCAGGGTTCTTCCAGTGGGTATTCGGGTCATCAGACTTAGACCCCAGGGCAGCAGGCTATGGTGCCCAAAGCGTGCTACGAGTGTGGAGATCTGAGTCATATGAAGAGGACTTGCCCCAGGCTTCGGGGTAAGGCATCACAACAGGGACAACAGCCCATGACTTCAGCACCAGCTGCCCAGCCGCCTAGAGGTGGAGGGCAGGCCGGTAGGGGCCGTCCCAGAGGTGGAGGTCAGGCAGGGAAAGGTCAGCCAGCTACTGCTCATTCAGGTGGAGGCCAAACAACTGGTGCTCCAACTAGATTCTATGCCCTTCCGGCCAGGTCAGATGCAATAGCCTCAGATCCCATCATCACACGTATTATTTCTATTGGTGGTAGGGATGCTTCGGTATTATTTGATCCAGGGTCTACTTATTCATATGTATCATCTCTATTCGCTCGCTTCCTGGTTATTTCTCCTGAGCCTTTGTGTGTTCCTATTCATGTGTCCACTCTTGTTGGTGATTCTGTCATTGTGAATCAGATCTACCGGTCCTGTGTGGTCACTTTCTGTGGTTTTGAGACTAGAGCAGTTCTTCTGTTGCTCGATATTATCGATTTTGAGGTCATCCTAGGCAAGGATTGGTTATCTCCATATCACGCCGTCCTTGATTGACATGCCAAGACTATTCCACTAGCGATGCCAGGATTGCCGAGATTGGAGTGGAAGGGTTCCACAATTGATACGCCTACCAGGGTTTTTTCCTTCCTGAAGGCTCAGTACATGGTCGAGAAAGGGTGTTTGGCTTACTTAGCTTGTGTTCGAGACACCACTGCAGAGTCTCCGACGATGGATTCAGTGGCAGTAGTCCGAGAGTTCGCCAACGTTTTTCCTTCTGACCTTCCCAGCATGCCTCTGGATCGTGATATTGATTTATATAGTGATTTGACTCCAGGCACTCATCCTATATCTATTCTGCCGTATCGTATGGCTCCTAAGGAGTTGAAGGAGCAGATAGAGGAGTTGTTAGCAAAGGGATTTGTTAGGCCCAGTGTATCGCCTTGGCGCGCACCAGTGCTATTTGTGAAGAAGAAGGATGTGACTATGCTGATGTGCATTGATTACCTTCAGTTAAACAAAGTCACCATCAAGAAAAAATATCCGTTGCCTCATATTGATGACTTGTTTGACCAGTTGTAGGGTGCTAGGGTGTTCTCTAAGATCGACTTGAGGTCAAGGTATCACCAACTGAAGATTAGGGACTCGGATGTTCCGAAGACCGCATTCAGGACCAGATATGGCCACTATGAGTTTCTGGTGATGTCCTTTGGCTTGAATAATGCCCCAGAAGCATTTATGGACTTGATGAACAGGGTGTTCAAGCCTTATATTGATTCCTTTGTTATCATTTTCATTGACGACATCTTGATATACTCACGCAGTCTGGGGGAGCACGAGCAGCATTTGAGAGTAGTGCTTCAAACTTTACGAGTAGCATTTGAGAGCATTTGACAGTAGGATAGTATGATATTCTTTTGGGTGTATATTCTACTAGATGTCCATAGCTTGTGACACCAGGTTATGGCACACACATTAGTAGACTTGTTTTTAGGTTGTATTATTATGCTACTTACATCGTCTATCACTTTCGACTTTGAACCAAGTTGGAGTATTTATCTCACTTAAATTTGATAATGTTAACCTAAAAGGTTAGAAATTTTTTCCGCACTTGGCTTGCCCAAAAATGTTGTTGGGCGCATTCATGACCTATTATGGAAATGGGTCGTGACATCACCCTTCATGTTTTACAATCTTTCCTCACAATAATCAGTAAAATCAGCACATAATGTTACATCGTGCGGCACGACATCACCCTTCGTGCATTACACTCTTTCCTCACAATACAAACAATGCACGTCATCACCCTTCATGCTTTAACGCTCTTCCTCACCCAAACAACAAGCACAAACAATAGGGCAAAGGAATAAATGAAATTGCAGTAAAGATCCCAGCAAGGGAACAACATTTCAACAAATAATTCTCGGGGGCACATCATCAATAATTTCAACATCCCGGCAAGGGAGATAACAAATAAATCAATAATAGAACGGCAATGGTGTCAACATGATAACTTCTTTTCTTTCTCACTTTTACTTCACAATTCACTCCATAACTGGAGCAAATGCTGTAGAGATTCAATTATCACTTACTCTTTCACAATTCGTTACATAACTTGAGCCAACGCTCCTCAATGTTCAAAAGTCACAATTCTTTCCCCAAACTTTACACAACATGTAGAAACCATCACCGAGGCATGAAAGATACAACGGATTCATGAAAATCACAATATAAAGACTCATGGGGATGCTAGACACCAACGTATAGATACTCGTCACCATGCCTATACGTTGTACTCAACAATTAACATTTAACAAACAAGACTCAACTCCTAATCCCTCAAGCTAAGGTTTGACCAAACACATACCTCGATGCCACGAATGCAATTCATGTCTCAATTATCGCTTTACCCCTTAATTTCACAACCACTTTGCTCGTATCTAGTCATAAGTTACTTAATTGCATTAATAAATACTAAATGAATCAAGCCCAATGCATGAAAATGAGTTTTTCTAAAGTTTTACCTAAAAAGTCAAAAATTTCCCCCGGGCACACATGGTCAAAACCCGAAGTTCGAACCAAAACCTGATTACCCATTTCCCTGTGAACTCAAATTTATAATTTGTTTTGAAATCGGACCTCAAATCGAGGTCCAAATCCCCAATTTTTAAAAAAATCTAGGTTCTACCCAAAACACACAATTTTCCCCATGAAAATCATTTATTTTTAAATTGAAATCATGTTAAACGATGTTAAGGAGTGAAGAAAACGAGTTAGAAATCACTTACCAACGTTTTCGCCTCTATATGTTTTTGGGATTTTGAAAAATGAAAAATGACTAAAAATCCCATCTATTTATACCCTTCTCAAACCCCCTGTACGGACCGCACAAAATGGACTGCGGCCGCACAGCCCTTCTTGAGGATACTGTAGTCCAGTGACCCTGTACGGACCGCACAAAGTTGACTGTGGCCGTACAACCCTACAACGCACACTGCACAAAGTCAACTGTGGAGAGCACCAGCCCTTTCTGCGATGGTACACGATTTCTTGCGGACCGCACTAGCGGGTTTAGAGATCTGCAACTTCTCTAAACCTGCAACATCTGTGTTTTAGGCCTAAAACATCCTGGAACCTACCCGAAACTCACCCAAGAACACGGAACTCCAAACCAAGCATACACAAAACCTCTAAAACATCCTACGGACTTATTCGTAAAATCAAATCACCAAGATAACATAATGAACATCGAATTAAACCTCAAGATCAATGAAATTTCTCAAAACTTCTTTAAACATCAAATTTGCATTTAGGGTGCGAATCACGTCAAACGGATTCTGTTTCTTACCAAACTTCACAGAATTATCTTAAATCATATATACGACTTGTACCGAGAGCCAAAACCAAAATACGGGCCCGGTACCAACCTGTTCTAATCAAAATACATTCCCAAAACTTACAAACAATTTCAGAAAATAATTTTCTTTAAAAATTCATTAATCGAGCTTGTGACATCGAAATTCGATTTCGGACATATGCCTAAGTCTCATATTTTCCTACGGACCCTCCAGGACCGTCAAATCACGGGTCTGGGTCTGTTTACCCAAAACGTTGACTGAAGTCAAATTAATTTATTTTATAGTCAGAATTTACCATTTTTCATAGATTTTCACATATAGGCTTTTTGGCTATATGCCCGGACTGTGCACCCAAATCGAGGTGATGCTAAAAGAGGTTTTTAAGGCCTCAGAATGTAAAATTCATTTTATAAACAAAGTTCATCACATTCTCCACCTCTAAAACAACTGTTCGTCCTCGAACAGACAGAAGAAGGAAGTACCTGAGTTGGGGAAAAGATGGGGATAACGGCTTCGCATATTAGACTGTGACTCCCAGGTCCATGCCTTAGGAGGCTGACCTCTCCACTAAACACAAACAGAAGGAAAACTCTTCGATCTCAACTAACGAACCTGCCGGTCTAGAATAAATACCGGCTCCTACTCATAAGACAAGTCCTTGTCCAACTAGACAGTGCTAAAATCTAACACGGGGGATGGATCGCCGTGATACTTCCGAAGCATTGACACATGAAACACCGGATGCACGACTGATAAGCTCGGCGGCGATGCAAGTCTACAAGCCACCTCTCCCACTCGATCAAGAATCTCAAACGGACCAATGAACCTAGGGCTAAGCTTGCCCTTCTTCCCAAACTCATCATGCCCTTCATAGGCGACACTCAAAACAATACCCGCTCACCGACCATGAAAGCCAAATCTCAAACCTTGCGGTCAGCATAACTCTTTTTCCTGTACTGAGCTGTACAAAGCATATCCCGAATGATCCTGACCTTGTCCAAGGCATCCTGAACCAGATCTATACCCAAGAATTGAGCCTTTCCAGTCTCAAACCATCTAATCGGAGACCGATACCGCCTACCATATAAGGCCTCATAAGGAGCCATATGGATACTCGACTGGTAGATGATATTATAGGCAAACTCTGCTCAAGTAAAAAAATGATTCCACGAGCCTCCAAAGTCAATGACACAAGCTCAGAGCATATATACCAAAATCTGATTAGTCCACTCATACTGCCCATCCGTCTGGGGATGAAATGATATGCTCAAGTCAACCCATGTGCCCAACACTTGCTGAACTGCTCTTCAGAAATGCGAACTAAACTGCGTACCTCGATCTGAAATGATTGACAAGGGCACACCATGAAGGCAAACAATCTCCCAGATATAGATCTCAGCTAACCTCTCAGAAGAATAGGAGACTGCCACATGAATGAAATGTGTTGACTTGGTCAGCCTATCAACAATTACCCATACTGCATCGAACTTCTTCTGAGTCTGTGGGAGTCCAGTAACGAAGTCCATAATGATCCGCTACCACTTCTACTAGGGAAGCTCAATCATCTGAAATGAACCATGAGGACTCTGATGCTCGTACTTAACCTGTTGAAAGTTTAAACACCGAGCCACATATGCAACGATATCCTTCTTAATTCACCGCCACCAATAATGCTACCGCAAATACTGATACATCTTTATGGTGCCCGGATGAATAGAGTACTGAGAGCTATGGGCATCCTCTAAAATCAACTCTTGAAGACCATCCATATTAGGCTCACAAACTTGACCCTACAATTCCAAAACTCCATTATCACCTAGGGTAACCTTCTTGCCACCTCTATGCTTCACCGTGTCTCTTAGGACACACAAATGGGGATTATCATAATGCCAATCTCGGAGACGCTTCAATAATGAAGAACGAACGACTGTGCAGGCTAACACACGGCTAGGCTCAGAAACATCCAACGTCACAAACTGATTGGCCAAAGCCTGAACATCCAAGGCAAGTGGTCTCTCATCGACCGGAATATAAGCTAAACTGCCCATACTAGCTGACTTCCTACTCATAGCATCAACTACCACATTGGCCTTTCCCGGATGATATAAGATAGTGATATCATAATCCTTCAATAACTCCAACCACCTCCTATGCCTCAAATTCAAGTCCATTTTCTTGAAGAAATACTGAAGACTCTTGTGATCTGTGAACACCTGATATGCCACGCCATACAGATAATGCCCCTAGATATTCAACACATGGGCAATGGTTGCGAACTCTAAATCATGAACCGGGTAGTTCTTTGCATGAATCTTCAACTACCGCGAAGCATAGGCAATGACCTTGCCATCCTGCATCAATATCGCACCAAGCCCAACACGAGATGCATCGCAGTAAATTGTATAAGGCATTAAACCTGTGGGCAAAACCAACACCAGTGCCATAGTTAGAGCTATCTTAAGACTCTAAAAGCTCACCGCACACTCATCCGACCATCTGAACTAGGCACCCTTCTGGGTCAACCTGGTCATCGGGGCTGCAATAGATGAAAACCCATCTATAAACTGATAATAGTAGTCTGCCAAACCCAAGAAACTCCGAATCTCTGTAGCTGATGCTGGTCTAGGCCAGTTCTTGACTACCTCAATCTTTTTTGGATCTACCTGAATACCCTCTGCTGATACAACATGACACACGAATGCAACTGAACTCAACCAGAAATCATAATTAGAAAACTTAGCATATAACTGACTATCCCTCAAGGTCTGAAGAACCACCCTAAGATGCTGCTCGTGCTCCTCCCGGCTGCGGGAATATATCAAAATATCATCAATGAAAACTATCATGAAGTAGTCCAAGTAATGCCTGAACACTCGATTCATCAAATCCATAAAAGCTGCTGGGGCATTTGTCAACCCGAATGACATTACCAAGAACTCATAATGCCCATATCGAGTGCGGAAAGCTATCTTAGGGACATCGGATGCCCTAATCCTCAACTGATGGTAGCCCGATCTCAAGTCAATCTTTGAAAATACTTTATCACCCTGAAGCTGATCGAACAAATCATCAATTCTTGGTAGCGGATACTTATTCTTAATTGTAACCTTGGTCAATTGCTGGTAATCTATACACATTCGCATCGATCTATCCTTCTTCTTAACGAACAACATCGGCGTACCCCAAGGCAAAACACTAGGCGTAATGAAACCCTTTTCAAGCAAGTCTTGCAACTGTTCCTTCAACTCTTTCAACTCAGGCAGGGCCATACGACATAGTAGAATAAAAATAGGCTGAGTGCCCGGAGCCAAATCAATACAAAAGTCAATATCCCTGTGGGGTAGCATACCCGACAAGTCTGAAGTAAATACCTCAGGAAACTCACGGACAACGGGCACAGACTCAATAGAAGGAACCTCACCACTAGAATCACGAACATAGGCTAAATAGGCAAAATACCCATTCTCAACCATATGCCGAGCCTTCACATATGAGATAACACTACGGGTAAAATGACCAGGAGTCCCTCTCCACTCCAAACGAGGCAAACCCGGTAAGGTTAAGGTCACAGTCTTGGCATGACAGTCCAAGATAGCACGGTAAGGTGATAATTAGTCTATCCCCAATATAACATCGAAATCAACCATGTCCAAAAGAAGCAAATCTACACGAGTCTCAGAACCCTCAATCACAACTATACATGCACGATGGACTCGATCTACCATAATTTTATTACCCACCGGTGTAGACACATACACAAGAACACTCAAGGGATCACTAGGTAGGACCAGATACAGTGCAAAATAAGATGACACAAACGAATATGTAGACCGTGGATCAAATAACACTGAAGCATTTCTATCACAAACCAGAACGATACCTGTAATAACTGTATTGGAAGCCTCAGCCTCGGGCCTGGCTAGAGGAGCATAACATCGAGGCTGGGCCCCACCACCCTGAACCACATCTTCTTGACGATCTACCGCTGGCTGGCCTCCACCTCTAGCAGCCTGAGCTCCACCTCTAGTACCTCTACCTGCACTTCTAGAACCGTTACCCCCACCTCTAGCTGGTTAGGTGGGCCGTGGAACACTCGGTGGCTGAACCATGGCACGGGAACCCTGATGCCGAGAGCTACTCGATGCTCGAGGGAAAAATCTAGAAATATGATCCACATCACCACAAGTGTTGCAAGCCATCAGCTGCTGAGCTTGTTAACCCTGATGACCTGAATGACCACCCCAAAAACTATGATCCAGCGGTGCACTGATGGGAGCTGGTGGTGCGCTGTAGGGCTGTTGATCGGAATGCTGCATCTTAGGACCACGGCCACCTAAAGCACCGTAAGAAACCTAAAGTGCCGACTGAAACGGCCTAGGAAGATGGCCTCTACAATATAAATCTCTACCTCCAAATGAGGTATTACTGAATTTGCCTGAATGTCGGGGCCTCTTGTATGACCTATGAAACCTGCCCTGTGAAAGAACCATCTCCACTCTCTTGGCCACGTTGGCCGCCTACTGGAAAGATATCTCACTCCTAGTCATTCTAACCATCTAAAGAGGAATCGGTTGAATAAGTCCATCAATGAACAATCTCACTCTCTCCCGAAGTATGATAAGAGTGTGGCGATCCAAATCAATGAATCTGGTCTCGTACTGGGTTTATGTCATGGAACCCTACTAGAGGCGCTCAAACTGACTCTGATAGGCCTCTCGCTGTGTGATAGGGAGAAACTTGTCCAGAAATAGCTGCGTGAACTGCTCCCAGGTCAAGGTTGGCGATCCTGCTGGTCTGGCTAAGCAATAATCTCTCCATCGAGTCTTGGCGGATACAGACAAGCAAAAAGTGGCAAAATCAACCCCATTGGTCACAACTATCCCCATGTTCCTGAGAACCTCATTACAACTGTCTAGATAATCCCGGGGATCCTTAGTAGATGCACTGCTGAAAGTAGTAGTGAAGAGCCGGCTTAACTACTCCAACTGGAGATACTATTGGAGTCTGAAACAGGGTAGTTACCTACTCTGGAGTGTGAGTAGTAGGAGTTTTGGCTCCTCTTTCAGCATGAGAGACGACTGGTGCTACAGGAAGTAAGCCTGCCCGGGGGACACTCTCCAAAAGGCCCACTAGACGAACTAGAGCATCCTGAAGAACTGGGGTGGCAATAAACCCCTATGGGATCTGAGCTGGGCCTACCGGGGCAGTTGGTGATGGAACTTGATCTTCAAAATCAACCAGAGGCTCCGCTGCCGGTGCTGCTGCCCGGGGCTGAGCTTTGCCCCTACCTCGGCCTCTAGCATGGCCTGGGCCTCGCCCTCGCCCTCTACCCCTTGTGGGAACTGCTACTGGGGGCTCGGGCTGCTGGTTAGCGGATGAGGAAAAGCATGTTCTCGGCATTTGTGAGAGAACTGAATAGAAATTCAATCAGCATTGAGAAACCAAACTGTACGACAGGAAAGAAAATATACAGAATTTTCCTAACTCTGTAGCCTCTGGTGATAAATACAAACGTCTCCGTACCGATCCCTCTGACTCTACTAAGTTTGTCAGTGAACTGTGAGACCCATGTAACCTAGAGCTCTAATACCAACTTATCATGACCTGGATTTCCCACCCTAGGGAGTTGTGATAGAGCCTACTAATGTGATCTAGGCAAGCAAAATCTTAAATCTAAATACTTCATTAACCAATTATTTCTTTATAACAATTATAAGCCGAAAATGTTCTAATAACGAAAATTTAAATTTAAGTGGAAGACAACAATAACTTATATGAAAACTGTAACGATTACAAATACTTAAGCCTTAACCACCAAAAACATGGTGTCACAGTGTCACAGACTGTCTAAGATTACTACATACAAAGTCTGAAGAAATAACAGTACACTGTTTCTGAAACAAGGAAAATGAAAAAGGAAATAAGGATAGAGGAGATTCCAGGGCCTGCGGACGCCTGCAGGTCTATCTTGTATCTCTACGTGAACACAAAATAGCCGCCAACCTACGGTCCAAAGTCAACATCACTAGGATCTGCACAAAAGAGTGCAGAGTGTAGCATCAGCACAACCGACCCCATATGCTGGTAAGTGCCTAGCCTAACCTCGGCGAGGTAGTAATGAGCCTAGACCAGACAACCACATAAACCTATGCAGTTCAAATATATATATATATATACTGCAGAAAAGTGACATAGAAATACCAGTTAAAATGGGAGGGGAGCGTGCTATAGAGGAGCAAGCAATTCTGAATAGAAAGACTTAAAATAAATGAAAGAAATAACATAACTCAGATATCAACAAGAATCAGAATTCAATAAATGCACGACATGACCATTCGTTCTTTTACTGTCATCCTTACCAAAGCAATCATATAATAAAAATGTGCACGGCATCACCCTTCGTGCTTTTACTCTCTTTCCTCACCATATGATCAAGAAAATCGGCACGGAATGGTACATCGTGCGGCACGGCACCACCCTTCGTGTTTCACACTCTTTCCTTACAATAATTGGTAAAATCGGCATGAAATGATACATCGTGCGGCACAACATCACCCTTCGTGCTTTACACTCTTTCCTCACAATACAAATAATGCACAGCATCACCCTTCGTGCTTTAACGCTCTTCCTCACCCAAACAACAATCGCAAAGAATAGGGCAAGGGAATAAATGAAATTGCATTAACGATCCCAGCAAGGGAACAACATTTCAACAAATAATTTCTATCAAGGGAACAACATAAATTATTTCAACATCCCAGCAACAGAGATAACAAATAAATCAATAATAGCCCGGCAAGGGTGTGAACATGATAACTTCTTTTCTTTCTCACTTCTACTTCACAATTCACTTTATAAGTCGAGCCAATGCTCTTGAGATTCAATTATCACTTGCTCTTTCTTGTTACATAACTTGAGCCAACGCTCCTCAATGTTCAAAAGTCACAATTCTTTCCAAAAACATTACACAACATATCGAAACCATCACCAAGGCATCAAAGATACAACAGAGTCATGAAAATCACGATATAAAGACTTACAAGCATGCTAGACACCAACTTATAGATACTCGTCACCATGCCTATACGTTGTACTCAACAATTAACATTTAACAAATAGGACACAACTCCTAATCCCTCAAGCTAAGGTTAGACCAAACACTTACCTCGATGCCACGAATGCAATTCACGTCTCAATTATCGCTTTATCCCTTGATTCCACCACCACTTCACTCGTATCTAGTCACAAGTTACTTAATTACATCAATAAACACTAATTGTATCAACCCCAATGCATGAAAATGAGTTTTTCTAAAGTTTTACCCAAAACGTCAAAAATTATCCTCGGGTCCACATAGTAAAAACCGGAGGTTCGAACCAAAATCTGATTACCCATTTTCTCAAGAACTCAATTATATAATTTGTTTTAAAATCGAACCTCAAATCAAGGTCCAAATCCCCATTTTTTTTACAAACATAGGTTCTACCCAAAACACCCAATTTTTTCCCATGAAAATCATTGATTTTTAAGTTGAAGTCATGTTAAAAGATATTAAAGAGTGAAGAAAATGAGTTAGAAATCACTTACCAATGTTTTGGGGAGGAAAGGTTGTTTGAGAAATCGCCTCTTATGTTTTTGGGGTTTTGAAAAATGAAAAATGACTGAAAATCCTGTCTATTTATACCCCTCTTAGAACCCCTGTGCAGACCGCACAAAATGGACTACGGCCGCACATCCCTTCCTGAGGATACTGCAGTCTAGTGACCTTGTGCGGACCGCACAAAGTCGATTATAGTCACACAGCCCTCCAATGCGCACTGCACAAAGTCGACTGTGGACCGCACTGGCCCTTTCCGCGGTCGCACTGCAAGGCCTCGTGAAATCTTGTACTCAAAACTTAAAAGCTCGTAGTGCCAAGTTATGAATATGTGTTAGTTGAGACTATTGAAGTCAATGAAAAACTGTCGCATGAAGAAGTTCTAGTTGCCGTTCTTGATAGGCAAGTTCGGAAATTGCGAAATTAGGAAATTGCATCCGTGAAAGTATTATGGCGGAATCAGCAAGTTGAGGAAACCACTTGGGAAGCCAAGGATGAAATGAAAAAGAAGTACCCGCATTTATTTGAATAGTCATGTAATAGCTTTTTATGCATTTGATTCCTACGAACTCTTATTTCGTGATTTAATCAATGAAAAACTGTCCCATTTTGGTTATATATGTTGCCTATGTGTCCATGGTTGGTGTTGTACAGTACAAGTCATATTATGTTAAGAAACATGGATATGCTGTTAGGATGTGATTCTGCGGCTCTCTGACTGGTGGATATGCCTAGATACAAAGGAAACTCCTGTGAAATTATTGGAAATTTAGGGGGTTATCCAACTTTGGGGACTATTACCAGGTTTTAGGTTGTAAAAAGGTAGAAGATTGCATAAAGAACTCCTAACAAGTGACCCTTGATCGTCATTCGAGGACGAATGATTTTAAGTGGGGGAGGATGTAAGGCCCCGTGAAAACTTGTACTCAAAACTTAAAAGCTTGTAGTGCCAAGTTATGAATATGTGTTAGGAAGCAAGCCGCGGTTCGGACCCTTCGTACTGATCTATGCATTCAAAAATCAAGAATCAAAGTTTTCTAGGAAAGTGCTATTATGCGGTCTAGAATGCAGTTGCAAATCAAGTATACGGACCGCATTTCTGCCGCAAAAGGAGTCAGTGTGTTAGTAAAATTTGAGGTAAAAAATGCGGTCGATTATGAGATCACATAACTGATATGCGGACCGCATAATCGTCGCATAATTATCTTTGGATTTTGTAAAGGGCAGTTCTGTGGTGCATTATACGACCGCAAAAGGGTTATGCGGACCACATTTATACCGCAAACCCAGACAGAATATTCTGAATTTGGAAGCACATATGCGGTCCATTTTGCGGGCTGCATTTCCACTTTGCGATCGCAAATGCGATCACAGACCTGACTCGGGGCTCCAATTTTCTAATTTTTAAACCCGACCCCCTATTGATATATTCGGTGTTATAGCTCATTTTGAGCATATTATCTGATGCTTTTAGGGAGAGATAGAGAGAGGGTCTTAGAGAGGAAAAGTGTATCACATCAAATTACTCCTTGAAACCTTGCTAAAACATTGAAGATACTCAAGTGAGGACACCTAAATCTTTATCCCAAGAGGTAAGACTTCATCACCTCAGTTCTTATTTCTATACTTAGCTATAAGGGGCCATTAGAGAAGTAATTTATGAGTATAAGAATGAAATTCTTGCATGCATATCACACCATAGGATATTGGAAGGTAGTAAACTAAAAAGAAGGCAATTGGGGGTATAAAATGATAGAAATTCCTCACAACAAGGGGCCTAAGATCACCATGCACCTTTAGTGTTTGATGATATGCTCGAACCAAGCTAGAATTTCAATTTCGTCTCTAATTCTCGATTCAATTTGTAATTCTTACACAATAGAATGAAGTACTAAGAGTTCCAGAATTCTGTAAAGAGTAAGGAAAGCTATATTGAGTTATGTATGGCTAAAACCCCCTTTTATTAGAAATTGAGCTCCGTTGGCGTTTACACAACTGTGGTAAGACTAGAACTTGTGGATATACTGATTGTTATTTCACATGAATTGGTTTGTAATTATATATATATATATCAACATGAAGAATGTGCCTTAACGTGTGTAGTAAACTATCCTCGATATTTAAAGATGTGTGAATAATACAAATCATGTGTTGACATTCCTGGGCTATAAGCCATGATTAAGACTGAGATTGTCGTGCTAACTATGTGAAATCCTACTTGTGTTTGCCAGTTGAATTGCTTTTGTATATGCCTATGATCACCAATTGTTAGATGGACATTGAAAATGGAAATGATGCGATAATTGTGGCCCTAACTGCCAATGAATGGACATGATATATGTGAAATAAAGATTCAAATGAGATGAATAATTAGAAAGGAACAATGCCTAGGTAAGGCGGCCTAGCCGATCGGGTCATGTTCGGACACCATGACGCACACATGGTGGTGATATGCAAAATGTTGAATTTTGGAAAAGGGAAATGAAATGATGACGGAGGTACATGTCTCAAATAAGGCGACCTAGCGAGTCGGGTCGTGATCGGACTCCGCTCAAGATAGAGGTGGTATGAGAATAGTGATGAGTATATGAAAGAAATGCCCCAAATAAAATTATGAAAACTATGTGGAAGATTATATAGTTCATTTATGTGATGATGTGGTCTCCGATTAAAACCTTTGAATTACTCTTGCGACTTTCTTATTCTTGATTGGTAGTTCTTCCTAGTAAAATGGTGTTTAGATATACATACTAGTACTATTCCATGGTACTAAAGTCGTTTTTGCCAGGGGCACTACAATTTTAAATGAATATAGGTGGCTCCATTGCGAATAGTGTCGATCGCACGTAGCAGGTTATCTTCTTCTCCAAGACTTTGTGATCCCCTTCCTCCTTCAAGGGGTTGTATTATGTATATTTTGTTGTTGTGGACTTCCATTTTTGAGGTATAGACGGGGCCTTGTTGCCGGCATTGTTGTACTCATCTTTTGTATCTTAGAGGCTCCGTAGACATATGTATGGGTCGTGCATGGGTGTTGCGGGGCTCATGAACTATGTTGTAATTATAAACTCCTGCTATCTATTGTAACTTTATGGGAATCTCAGATATTAACTATAACTACAGTTTAAGCTTGTAATATAAAATGCACTCACATGGTTGAATGTACCACCTTTTCCCTGCTTAAACAAAAAGGAAACATGGTTATCTTACACATAGAGAGTGGGGTAGGAAGTGTGTGATAAGGCTTGCTCGGTTGGGTTCACTCGATTGAGCGCCTGTCACGCCTCCCGAGGTTGGGGCATGACACAAACATGATTTCTCCGAACCACACTAGTGGGTTCAGAGATCTGCAACTTCTTTGAACCTGCAGTATCTGTGTTTTAGGCCTAAGACATCCCAGAACTTACCCGAGCCCTCGGAACTCCAAACCAAGCGTACACACAACCTCGAAAACATCCTACGAACTTATTCGTAAAATCAAATCACCAAGATAACATCACAAACATCGAATTAAACCTCAAGATCAATGAAATTTCTCAAAACTTCTCTAAACATCAAATTTGCATTTAGGGTCCGAATCACGCCAAACGGATTCTGTTTCTTACCAAACATCACAGAATTATGTTAAATCATATATACGACTTGTACCAGGCTCCAGAACAAAAATATGGGCCCAATACCAACCTGTTATGATCAAAATTTATTTCCAAACCTTATAAAAAATTCCAGAACATAATTTTCTTTAAAAATTCATTTCTCGGGCTTGGGACCTCGGAATTCGATTCCAGGCATACACCCAAGTCCCATATTTTCCTACGGACCTTGCGAGACCATCACATCACAGGTCTTCCAAAGTTAAATTAATTCATTTTATAGTCAAAATTTACCATTTTTCATAAATTTTCACATATAGGCTTTCCGGCTACACGCCTGGACTATGAACGTAAATCGAGATGATGCTAAAAGAGGGTTTTATTGCCTCAGAATGGAGGATTCATTTAAAAACAAGTGATGGCCTTTTGGGTCAACACAGACGTATAGGCATGGTGACAAGTATCTATACGTTGGTGTCAAGCATGACCGTGAGTCTTATTTTATAGTTTCTATGACTCCGTTGTGGTTTTTTGCACCTCATATGCTATTATCATTGTTGTTTACCTTGCTAGGATATTTGTTGATAGTATTGTTCCCTTGCTGAGATGTTTCTTTGATAGTATTGTTCCCTTTCCGGGATGTTGTTGAAATATCATTGTTCCCTTGCCGAGAAGTTATTATGTTGCTTTTGTTCCCTTGCTGGGATTCCTTGTGATTACTGTCGGCTTGTAAAAGGGAGCGGGTGGTACGCCTACCACAAGGTTTAATGAAATGGGAGCGGGTGGTACTCCTACCACAAGATTTAATAAAATGGGAGCGGGTGGTACGCCTACAACAAGATACATAAATTGGGAGCAGGTTGTACGCCTGCCACATGATATGAGAAATGGGAGCGGGTGGTAAGCCTACCCCAAGATACATGAAATTGGAGCGAGTGGTACGCCTACCACAATATATGAGAAATGTGATCGGGTTGCATGCCTGCAACAAGATGTGAACTGAAAGTGAAATCTGACTTTATTTTCCTTATCCTTGTTAGTAGTTGGATTTTTGTTCCCTATAATTCTTTGGATACTCTGTTTTTACATGTTATTCCTCGAAGCATGTTTCCCCTTGCCACCTTTATTTGTTTATTCTGCTTTACTTTTTGCTATATATTATATAACTCCACAGGTTTACTTGGTAGTCTGGCCCTAGCCTCGTCACTACTTCGCCAAGGTTAGGCTAGACACTTACCAGCATATGGGGTCGGTTGTGCTGATACTTCACTCTGCACTATGTGCAAATCCCAGAGTAGCTTTTGGACAGTAGTGTGGAGGCTATCTTTAATCCACGCGGAGATCCAAGGTAGACCTGCAGCCATCCGCAGGCCCTAGCGTCTCCCTTTATCCCTATTTCCTATTTCATTTTCCTTTTATTCAAAACAGTGTAGTGTTATTTCTTCAGACTTTGTATGTAGTAATATTAGACAGTCAGTGACACCGTGAAACCAGGTTTTGGCTGGTTAAGGCTTAATTATTCTTAATAGATTTCGTTTCATACATTTTATTATTGTCTTCTGCTTAAATCTGAATTTCCACTATTATCACGTCATTAACTTATAATTGTTAAAAAGATATAATTGGATAATGAGGTAAGTAGTTAAAGGTTTGGCTTGCCTAGCTCATATTCGTAGGCGCCATCATGACTCCCGAGGGTGGGAAATCCAGGTCGTGACAAGTTGGTATCAGAGCTCTAGTTTACATGGGTATCATAATTCACAGATATGCTTAGTAGAGTCTGAAGGATCGGTATGGAGACGTCTATATTTATCCCTCATAGGTTACATAGTTAGGAAAATTTCACATGTTTTCTTTGTGGTTTGGTTTCTCAATGCTGATTGAATAGCTATTCTGTTCTCTCGTAGATGCCAAGAGCCCGCGCTTCCTCATCTGCTGACCAGTAGCCCGAGCCTCCAACAGCAGCTTCCATGAGGGGCAGAGGGCGAGGCTGAGGCCATACTAGAGGTCGAGGTAGGGGAAGATCTCAGCCTAGGGCCCAGCTCAGGTCCTAGAGGGGTTTATTGCTACCCTAGTTCTCCAGGATGCTCTGGTCCGTCTAGTGGGCCTTATGGAGAGTATTACCCGGGCAAGCTTGCTTCCTGTAAGCAGCAGCTGTCTCTCGGGCTGGAGGAGGAGCCCATACTCCTGCTACTCAAACTCCGGAGCAGGCAGCTCCCCAGTTCCAGAATCCAGCAGTCCAGCCAGTTGGAGCAGTTCAGTTGGGCACGGTAGCTCAGATCAGTGATGGAGTAGCTATGTCTGCCGATTCTTTGTGGAGGTTGGATCGGTTCACCAAGCTCTTCACTACTAATTTTAGTGGTGCATCTACTGAGGACCCCCAGGATTATCTAGACAGCTGTCATGAGGTTCTCAGGAACATAGGGGTAGCTGAGACCAATGGGGTCAATTTTGCCCCTTTTCGCTTGTCTGGATATGCCAAGAGTTGGTGGAGATATTATTGCCCAGGTAGACCAGCCAGATCACCAGCCTTGACTTGGGAGCTGTTTACATAGCTATTTCTGGAGAAATTTCTCCCTATGATATAGAGAGATGCTTATCGGAGGTAGTTTAAGCGTCTCCAACAGGGTTCTATGACTATCACCCAGTATGAGACAAGATTTATCGATTTGGCTCATCATGCTCTTATCATACTTCCCACTGAGAGAGTGAGGGTGAGGAGGTTTATTAATGGACTTATTCAGCCAATTCGTCTTCAGATGGCTAGAGAGATTGGGAGTGAGATATCTTTCCAGGAGACGGCCAATGTGGCTCGGAGAGTTGAGACGGTTCTATCACTAGGAGGTGGCCATAGGTCAGATAAGAGACCCTGTGATTTAGGCAGATTCAATAGTGCCTCGTCTGGAGGCAGGTATTCGTATGGTAGAGGCCATCCTCCTAGTCCCTTTCAATCGGCACTTCAAGTTTCTCAGGGTGCTTCAGGTTGATGTGGTTCTTACATGCAGTATTCTGATCAGTAGTCCTACAGTGCACCACCTGCTCCTATCAGTGCACCGTCGCTTTAGAGCTTCCAGGGTCATCAGCCCGAGCAGCCGATGACTTGTTTTACTTGAGGCGACACGAGGAACATTGCTAGGTATTGCCCTCGAGCACCAAGTAGCTCTTAGAATCAGGGTTCCCGTGCCACGGTGCAGGCACCAGTTGTTCCACAGCCCGCCCAGCCAGCTAGGGGTGGGGGTATTGGTGCTAGAGGTGGAGGTAGAGGTATTAGGTGTGGAGCTCAGGCCATTAGAGGTGGAGGCCAGCCAGTTGCAGGCCATCCCAGTGATGTAGTTTAGGGTGGTCTGGCCCAGCCCCGATGTTATGCTCTTCCAGCCAGGCCCGAAGCTGAGGCTTTCGATGCAGTTATCATAGGTACAGTTCTGGTTTATGATAGAGATGCTTCAATGTTATTTGATCCAGGGTCTACATACTCGTATGTGTCATCTTATTTTGCACCATATTTGGTCACGCCTAGTGATTCGTTGAGTGAGCTTGTTTATGTGTCTACACTGGTGGGTGATTCTATTATGGTAGATTGAGTCCATCGTTCATGTATAGTTGTGATTGGGAGTCTTGAGAGTCGTGTAGATTTGTTGCTTCTGGACATGGTCGACTTTGATGCCATATTAGGGATGGATTGGTTATCACCTTACCATACTATCTTGGAATGCCATGCCAAGACTGTGACCTTAGCCTTACCGAGTTTACCTCATTTTTAGTAGAGAGGGACTCCTGGTTATTCTACCCGCAGTGTGATATCTTATGTGAAGGCTCGGTGTATGGTCGAGAAGGGGTATGTGTGCGGGGAAATTGAGAGATCATATTTTCCCTTGACATAATGCTTCGAGGAACAAATCTCGAAGGCACGGGATCCTCGTTCGGTCGCCTCCCTCGAGATGTAGCCGATGCCTTGCTCAGATCGAGCATCAACTAAGACCCTGATGAGCGAAGATATCCCCCGATGGATGTATCTGGGGTCCATCAGAATTGTCCCAACGGCTTGACGTTAGTTCTCCTACAATCCGAGAAAAGCAGGCCATCACATCTTATTCTTTTATTATATTGTTTATTCCATATTAATTTTGGACTTTGGACGCCCTCTTTCTCTATAAAAGAAGGGTCACCAACACCTTGTATATCATCTCCAATTGTCTCACAAAGAAAGCAGTAATATTTTCTCTCTCTTTCTCTAAATCTCTCTCTCTCTCTCTGATTATAAGTCAAATCTATTGATAGCTATTCTCTCGGTTTGACAGATAAATATATCTTTAGATTATCCTTAGCATCTTATAGTTTCTTCGTTTGTTCTTCATCATTTAGTTCAAAATCGATAATATAAAGCCTTACTTACTTGTAAATTTATCTATTACCCCGTCCCCTTTCCAACTACCCTCTGGCCCCCAGGTATCTACTGGCTTGCTATAAGCTCGGGGACTTCCCCTTACTAGTTCGATTATCGTTTTGGCTAACTCGATCTTTATTGTCTTACTTCACGTTTTAACATCAATCACCCCTACAAACTCGCTCGGGAATAGATCACGTATTTTTAGAATCCCATTTACAAATTAAATTGTTGTTACAATTTTTACAGTAAACAGTTTGGCGCCCACCGTGGGGCTAAAAATAATAGTTATTATTTTCTTTCTAGTTTCGTCACTTAAATGCACGATATCTTTCACACTTTTTCTTGCCCGAGAACTCTTTCATTGCAGGTCAAAATGTCCGGCTCGATAAACAAGGTTGAAAACAACAACCTCAAAAACCACAGGGAAAACGGCGTGGCAGTCCCGTCCGCCGGAGCACCTCCGCAGAATCCTGATGGGTTCCCGGACCAATCCTAGTGGATGCCGATTTGCAGGACGCTTAGCAAGTAGACGAAACGTCTCACACCGACAGGAGTGTACGAAGCAACAACCAACAAGAAGCGCAAAAAACCCCAGCCTGGGAAGAACACGAAGTTAGTCTTCACGTTATCTTTGAAATGTTGCAGGCGCAGCAACTAGCAATTGCTCAGCTATAAAGCCATCCAAGAACCCCCAGTACAGTGGAACCAGATACAGCTCCCCCCGCCGAACGAGTGCTCGAAAGGTCAAGCAACTACGAGTTGGTGGCTGACCCGCTATCATAAAATTACTCGAGGATCTCACCAAAAAAATTGAATCGGGAGAGAAAATGATCGCAACCAACGATAAAAGGGTAGAGACCTATAACTCTAGGTCGATCAGATCCTAGGCGCCCCTCCGGTCCTTAATGGTCTAGATTAAAACAAATTCATTCAAAGGCTATTCCCCGAAGAAGCAGCTTCCAAAACTATCCCGAAGAAGTTCAGAATGCCGAAACACCCTATATACAACCGCACCTCCAAACCAACGAACACGTCACTACGTATACCTGCGTTGTAAAAGGTAACAACATAAAGAGTGACGAGATTGAACTCGATGCTACTGAATAAATTCAGAGAAACACTTTCAAAAGGGGCCATGATGTGGTACCATAACCTGGCCCCCGACTCCAGAGACTCATTCGCCATGTTAGTGGTCTCTTTTGTAAAATCACATGCCGGAGCCATTAAAGTAGTGAAAAGTAGGTCAGACATTTTCAAAATCAAGCAAAGAGAAAACGAGATGATGTGGGAGTTCGTATCACAGTTCTAGATGGAACGAATAGAGCTTCCATCGGTATCTGATGATTGGGCGGTGCAAGCCTTCAGCCATGGCCTGGATGAACAGAGCTCCATGGCTTCGAAACAACTGAAACAAAATCTGATCGAATACCCGACCATAACCTGGTCAGACGTCCACAACCGGTATCAATCGAAGATCAGGCTGAGGATGACCAGTTAGGGGCCCCATCAAGCTCGGTATACCCAAGCAGATTCCCGACAAAAGAGACGAAGCCAAGCAAAGAACGGTATCAACTGTACCTCAAAGACAGAAGGAACACCCCAAAGCGCAATCTACCCCGTAATGATAGGAGGATGGATCGAGGATAGGATCCTCGAGGGGTCATCAACATGGCCAGGTTTGATCGAAACACGGGACTAGTCAATGCACCCCACTTGTCGGAATACAATTTCAGTGTCGACGTATCAGACATCGTATTCGCTATCAACAAAATCCGAGAGGAAAAATGGCTTGGACCAGTGGAGTTGGATCCTTCGCAGAGAAATTACAACTTGACGTGCGAGCTCCACAACACACATGGCCACCAGACCAAAGATTGCCATCAACTACGAGAAGAAGTAGCCTGGATGCTCAACAAAGGATCTCCGACAGTTCCTCACCGATCGGGAAAGAAATCAGTTTTGAGACAGGGAGGAAGCCAAGAAGAATGAAGTAAATGAACCACAACACGTCATCCACATGATCATGGGCGGCGCCGATACCCCGCAAGAACCCCTGATGAGGAAAACAAAAATATCCTTCACAAGGGGGAAAGGACTCGAGGATACATCCCCGAGGACGCCCTTACCTTCAGTGAAGAATACATAGATGCCTTATCTCAACCCCCAAACGACGCTCTGGTAATTTCCTTTCTTGTAAATTCTTTCTAGATAAAATGTGTACTCGTGGATCCAGGTAGCTCGGACAATATTATCAGGTCAAGGGTGATAGAACAGCTCGATTTAACTGAACGAATCATACCTGCCACTCCAGTCCTCAACAGGTTCAACATGGCGAGCGAAACGCCGAAAGGGGAGATCATCATACCCATCACCGTGGCTGGCATAACCCTACACACCAAGTTCCATGTCATCGAGGGAGACATGAGGTACAACGCCTTGTTCGGACGACCATGGATACATTGCATGAGAAAGGACGAGATTAAAACCATCCATGGAGAGCCACATGCCGCGAGAGAAATGTTTGCAATACACGATGCATCCCCGGCCCCCTTACCTCCACCTCCGAATAATCCCACAGGCGAATCAGGGCTCAACACCGGTCAAGTTTGATAAAACACAAACATAAACCCGCATCACATACCCGACCTCGGGCGATCGAAACAAGTCTGCACTCAGAAGTATCCCGTCTAAAGGTACCGCGGTTTCTTTTATTTTATTTTAAAAATAGAAATTAACCCTCATACAGGCATTGTCCAAAAGCCTCGATGCCTCCCAAAAAAGGCGCACCCGAATCAACCGAAGATATCGAGACACTGGTACTGTCCGAATATCCCAAGACCTCCCAAACACAAAATGCGCCCATTGAACTCTTTTTCTTAGACCGAGTTTTTATCACAAAAAGAAGAAGGGTTTTTACCGGCAAGGTTTTTAATGAGGCAATGCTCGCAAAGCCACCTGGAGATAAAACTCCACACAATCGCTCGAAGCCATCCTTACGACCAACTTCCGAAGCAGCTAGGAGCATTCCTCCTGAAATCTACCGGACTCAGAGGAGCGCCGAACAAAGATCCCTACGGGGGAATGGTGTACCATGCCAAAACAATCAAAATAGCCAAACCTCGTTAAGGCAAGAACATGTATTATTATATCAGGCAATCGAAAAACACCCCCCTTGGCCTTAAAGCCAGTTGAGTCAGCTCGAGAGCACATATATCGCATCAATAGATCAGAGTATATCTCCAATGCCTTGCTTTCCTAAAAAAGAAACAAATCACAGCGCGCTCCCAATAGGAACATCTCCACAAAATACGTCTCGAGATACTCGGAAACTTAGGGAATCCGACATCCAAACAACCCAGGGTCAAAACTCCAGGTTCACCAAGCCCTCGAAAAACAACTTCGGGCTCATCAAGCCCCCAGAAACAACTCTAAGGTCATGAAAAGCTGTCTTCAAGCAAACTCGATGAATCAGAGACTGTCACCAATCGCTACGCACTGGAAAATTCGGAATTGTAAGACCCTAACGGGTAGCCTCGGCAAAACCAGATCTATTCTCCATAAACTGTAAGACCTCAACAGGTATGGCAATCTGTAAGACCTCAACATGCGTGAAAACTCCCATAGTTTAGGCTATACATCGCATTTGTAAGAATCCCTAAAGGGTATACCCTCGGTGTAGACGTCTAAAAATGTTTCTCGGGATCAAAAATGGCACCAGCCAAACGCATACGACTCCGGCCGAAATGGCTGCTACAGCGAAAAAAATGCGACTCGGGAACGCTCGACTATTGCTAACAAATCATATGAATCTACTTTGGAAAAAACCTTGTTAAACACATTCTTCCTTCAACAGGCAAAAAATAAGTCCCGACCACGTTGGCTCCAAAATCGCAAAAGCGTCGATCTACTCGACCTATGGGCTATCAAACTTCCGAGGTGCTCACAACATCGCTGACTACGACTTGAAATCGAGGTTCTTTTAGAACCGACGACGGGTCAGGAAAAATAATAAATAAGACCTTAACGAGAGGAAATAAAGCCTACAAAAAGCCACCGGGCCTCACATTAAACAGCGTAAGTGCCATTGTCGCCGGCTAAGCACAGCCTCCGGGCCTCACATCAAAAAGTCTCTACAACCATCAGCTTGAAAACTGAAAACTTGAGGATTAAAATGAGCTCGAATCGTAACCCGATTTGGAAACCGGATCCAAAATAGTTAAATTAAGCAAAGCCTCCGGGCCTCATATCAAAAGGTATCTATGACCAAATAGCATAAGTGTCATTATTGCCGGCCAAGCATGCCTCCTGGCCTCATACTAAAAAGTCTCAATGACCAAGTAGCAAAAAGGCCATCATCAATGGCCAAAAACTCAGAAAAGATCTAAGGGACGATTACAGCTCGAATCGAAATGCGACTCGGAGACTGGACCCGGAAAATTTGCCAAACACCCAAGGGTAGAAAAATGAAAATCATTATCACCAGCCCAAATGGGCTCGAAGGTAAAATAAGCCCGAGTAAGGATTTCGACTCGAAGGCTGAACCCTAGGGCGATTCGATCACAAAATTGCTTCAGTCCAGAAATACAAGGGGTCATCACCCTCCTCCTATGAAGGCGGGAAAGAGTTGGAAGGCCAATCTGAGCTCGAGCCATAACACGACTCGAAGACTGAACCTGAAGGTAATTGAAATGCATAAACTATAAATTATAGGGCACAGTCTCGGCCCGCGATGTGTGGTGGGATCTATGTATATATATACGTGGCAAAGAAAGCAGGGAATTTTCGTTCCCCCTTTATTTTACCTTTTTGGCAGCCATGGCCCATTGGCTTCCTCCTCATCATCACATATTAGGAACTTGGCATCAAACTCTGCTCCCTTGGCGCATCCAATCTCTTCTGAAGGATCAAATCCTCATGTGCAAATCTCCGCGAGAGTCCCCTTATCTACATATTCTCTGTGCGATCAAGGGCCATCTCTAGCTCGGCCCCAACAAATAAAGCAAGCCATTATATTTTGCTCCGCCTGATAAAAACAATAAATGTATCAAAGAAACAAAACTCCAAACTGTTTCTCGTGTATACATATATATATATATATATATATATATATATATATATATATATATATATATATATATATATATATATGCTCTTCCATCCACATTTTTCCATTTGGAGGCACAAATAAATTTTTAACGGGTCACAGCCGTGTATACATATATATATATATATATATATATATATATATATATATATATA
>MU713466.1:62751-74352 GCA_026770625.1 Nicotiana glauca | reverse complement strand
TTTCTCGTGTATATATATATATATATATATATATATATATATATATATATATATATATATATATATATATATATCATGCATGAGGGGCTCCCTCTCCATCTACAGGCACCCCGAGACCATATCAAAAACAAAACGGTCAAGTCTAAGCCCCATGCCGACAGGAATACAGTTTGTCAAAGTGTGCCTTCTACGGCCTCAGCAAACGATAACCAAGATCTGTGATTATCCTCCTGGCTCGGGTAAATTCCTCTGGTAAAAGGAGTCCCCTGCACTGACGTGATCAGGATACTTCTCAGCGAAGGCCAAAAAATAGATACTCTTCAACTATTGGGCCACCCAGTCGAAGGCTATTTTGGCTTACCCACTTTGCCTGATGTATGTCAAGACACCTGAAGACGGAACTCGAGAATAGTTCAACAATGAATACGCCTGAAGAGATGACCCAAGTGACGCTATCAATACTCCATCGGTAGTCAACAAAAATCCTCGGGCCATGCACCTGCAAAATCGCTTCGAAGCACAAAGGGTCACCACCTTCCACCCATAAAGGTAGACGGAGCCGGAGGAAACAACCGAAGCTCGAGCCATGGTACAACTCGGAGACTAGTTCCAAAACCGATCTGCACGATCGAGAGCAATGACAGAAAGGAGGTACAAAAGGAACAAAAGCCTTAAAATTCTTCTTATATTACATGCAAAAACATTCTCTACCTATAGGCATGCCCCGCGCGCCAGAAATAATGTTACAAAATAACGGAACCTCTATTTTTAGCCGAAAGGGTTGCATTTCGTCAAAGATCACCCTATGCAGTGTCCACAGGGAGTGGTCGTACATCATCTTCTTCCACCTTGTATCAGGCAAATTCCTCTAAAAAATCAAGGCCCTCACTCTAGCTTCCTCGAATACCTCTTTCCAAGTTCGGCGGCAAACATATTCTTCGATTCTCTCCTCACGATCAAGGGCTTGCCTCAAATCGGATTGAATGGCAGCTGTACAAATCTCCATCTCTCGATCTCCCCTGGAGTGGCTTGATGCAGCTTCCTCATCGATCACCTCAGCCCTGACCTTCGAGAGTTCAGACTCAGGTCTCTCAAACATATCGACCTAGACCGTGGCATTCTCGCAGGACAAGTTGAGGTGAACTTCAAAGGTAGGGATCCTAGCCGAAGCACTCATCCCCTCAAAAGCTTGAACCTGCACTAGAGCCCTTAGCTTCCCATATGTAATTTCGGCACAAACGGCATCACCCTTATGATTTTTTGTTGATTGGGCACAAAATTATCCAAGGCTCGGGTCCTAAAAGAACCAGCCCGAATCTAAGGCCATCGCAAGTCTACGAAAAGAAGCTTCTGGTCCAAGAAGGTAAACACAAGACACACCACTGTAGGACATCTCCTTATCCCCTTAAATGAGTGACAGAAGGTTTCAGGGAGCAACGTTAGCGACCATTGCCGAAGGGAATAACTCGACCAAAGTCCAATACGTGCCTTCCCCAAGGAACGAGCCCCCAGTGAGCTCCAAAGCACCAACGCCAGACACAAGGCATGTTCCCGGGCTCGTGACTCCCACTGCAGAGGAGTAGATGCCGGAAGCCAACCTTACACTCTCTAAAAGAATTGTCCACTTCAAATTCAACGTGGCTCACCTATGCATTCAAGGATGACCTCCATCTGGGGTATCATCCCCTAAGGCCCTCGAATTTGAAGCGTAATCTCTTGATAAACAGGTATGACACGATAGCTCGAGCTTATCCAGTCGACCCTCTACCAATTCGAAGTACGACAAAAAGATCGGGGAAGAGACTTGATAGAAGGCTTTTGGGAGCAACATCAGTGACCAGCACCGGAGGGAATAACTCGACCAAAGTCCAATATATGCCTTTCACAAGGAACGATCCCCCAGTGAGCTCCAAAGCACCAATACCGGACACAAGGCATGCGCCCGGGCTCGCAACTCCCACTCCAGAGGAGTAGATACCGGAAGCCAACCTTACACTCTCTGAAAGAGTTTTCCACATAAAAATCAATGTGGCTCACCTATGCATCCGAGGATGACCTCCATCTGGGGTATCATCCCCCAAGGCCCTCGAATTCGACACGTAATCTCTAGATAAACAGGTATGACCTGATAGCTCGAGCATATTCGATCGAACCTCCACCAATCCTTGCCAATCGACTGGAGACCATAACAAGCTACCAAGCAGACTACGACGGGCCATAAACAGAGGAAGGCACTCGAAAAGCCCAAAAAAGCATAAGAGTAAACAAACGTCGAGAAGGAAGCAGAAGTCTATCTCAGGTGGCCTGGAAGGATCATTTACATCCAAATTAATAAGGTCTCCAGGGTACCCAAAGATGACCAACATCTAGGGCATTACACTAGAGGCCTCATAAATCAGCATAGCTGAGGAGACTCTTACAGCATCAATCTATCGGGCCGATCTTCTGTCGTCCCAAATAACAACAAAGGGACCAAAAAGAACCTGTGTCTAGCGATGAAGAAACAAGGCTGTTTCACATTTATCAAAAGCTCCAAGCGGAATCAAAGTGACACCCCCGCATGGGCGACATTCCGAAGTAAACTCGAACACATATGTTCGGGAGAACTATCTATGTTCCAAAAGAAACCCTCCTGTGCCTAAGGATATAATCACCTCTCAACGACTCTCCCAAGGAACCCAAGATACCACCGATTATCTCCACATAATCTGATGGAATCGATGGACTGAATATATCGGGCCGGATTAAGCTCGATCAAAAGCTTCATTATCAGGCTCAAAGAAAGCCATACCGACCAATACAGGGTTCGGGGAAATGCTTCATCAGCGGTTGACAACAAACCAAGGCTTCCAAAAGGCATAAGGATATATTAGAAAAAGGCAAAGATTGAAAGCAGAATCCAGGAAAAAATATTTATATTCATATAAATCCTTATATACAATTGCATCTTATGTGATTACGAAAACTTCTTTTACAAAAAGGAAAAAAGGAGAAAATATAGGTAGCATACAAGTCCAAGGGGATCATCCTACGTACAGCGCCTCCGAAGTCATCCTTCCAGTCACACAACCTCAAAGACAAAATCTTCCAAGATAGACCCCCACAGGGATCTCATCCATGTCTTCCCGAAATGTCATCTTCAAAAGGACATTGGGAGAAGAGAAAAATGACAAGGGAATACTAGGAGAAGAGGAGAAATGGCTGGGCAAAGAAATTCGACTAGCACGGACTCTGCCAGCATGCTTCCTCCGAAGCCACTTCTCGAGATATCACCTCGACCCGGAAGGCAATGGCCGAGTGGATCCCATCACCACACCCCTCGGAATCCAAAAAGGGTGTAATACACCTGTCCGGGGAAGGAGGGTAAGCAGCGATGTATAATCTAAGCCCCCTCTTGAGCAGCAGTGGATAATCTGAATCCTTCTCCAGATCAGAGAACACCGACCTCCTACGTCGCTATACCATGCCAGCAACAACAGTAACAACAACAACAATAGCATCACAACAAGACGATCCCATCTGACCAGGGAAAAATTGAGGGCTGGCCCATGGCGTGACCGACAAAACAATCTTAAGACCATAGGCCTCAAACATTACAGAGCAACAAATGTCAGAAAAGTGGCAGGTAAAACAAGAAAAGCATGTATCGAAGGAAGCTTTCTGAATAAAGAACTGATCGCAAAAAGGCCCCATATATATAGAGGGAAAACAAAGTAATCAACGTCGCCATTATCACCCTTGAAAAGTGTAATGACAGGCAAAATTAATGTGTTTGTAGAAGATGAAACGAGAGCGATAATGACGATGCGACCCCGAAGAGTGAGGGGTCATAGTATTTGTAAAAAGTTCTAAAGAAGCAGGAACGAAAAATGCCTCGACTTCTATGGAGAAAGGCTGAGCCATCGACATAATGGCATGTCTAGGACTATGAGGAGGAGCGTTAAGAACATTTTTTTGCACTTACTTCTAACAAACGCAGAGACTATCTGTATGCAGAGAAATTGGGATACCAATTTTCCCTTGACATAATGCTTCGAGGAACAAATCCCGAAGGCATGGGATCTCGGTGCGATCACCTCCCTCGAGATCTAGCCGATGCCTTTCCCGGATCAAGCATTGAGTAAGACCCTGATGAGTGAAGATATCCCCCGAGGGATGTATCCGGGGTGCACGAGACATGTCCTAACGGCTCGACGTTAGTTCTCCAACAACCTGAGAAAAGCAGGCAGTCACATCTTATTCTTTTATCGTATTGTTTATTCCATATTAAGTTTGGATGCCCTCTTTCTCTTTAAAAGAAGGGTCACCAAAATCTTGTAGATCATCTCCAATTGTCTCACAAAGAAAGAAATGATACTCTCTCTCTCTTTCTCTAAATATCTCCCTCTCTGATTCTAAGTCAAATCTATTGATAACTATTCTCTCGGTTTGACAAATAAATATATCTCGAGATCATCCTTAGCATCTTATACTTTCTTCATTTGTTCTTCATCATTTAGTTCAAAATTTATAATATGAAGCCTTACTTACTCGTAACTTTATCAATTACACCTTTTTCCGACTACCTTCGATACGACAAAAATAGACCCGAGGCCTGGCCTTTAGGTATCTAATGGCTTGCACTAAGCTTGGGGACTTCCCCTTACTGGTTCGATTATCGTTCTAGGTCTTACTTCACGTTTTAACACCAATCACCCCCAAAAACTAGCTCGGGAATAGATCACGTATTTTTATAATCCCATTTACAAATTTAATTATTGTTACGATAAATACGGTGTTTGGCCTATTTGACATATATTTGTGATTCTAGTGCTAAAGTCACTTCTATTGATTCTATGCCCGTTGTTCGTGAGTTTCCTGAGGTTTTTTCTTCATACCTGTCGGGTATGCCACCTGACAAGGATATTGATTTTTTGCATTGATATGGCTTCGGGTACTCAACTCATTTCTGTCCCACCGTATCAAATGGCCCCGCCTGAGTTGAAAAGTTGAAGGAGCAGCTGCAAGACATGATTGGTAAGGGTTTCATTAGACTCAGTGTTTAGCTTTGGGTTGCGCCGGTGTTGTTTGTTAAGAAGAAGCATGGGTCGATGAGAATGTGTATGGATTATCGGAAGTTGAACAAGGTAACAATCAAAAATAAGTATCCATTTGCCGAGGATTGATGATTTATTTGATCAGCTCCAGGGTGCCAAGGTATTTTCGAAGATTGACTTGAGATCTGGCTACCATCAGTTGAGGATTAGGGCATCCGATGTCCCTAAGACATCTTTCCGCACTCGGTACGAGCATTATGAGTTCTTGGTTATGTCATTCGGGTTGAAAAATGCCCCCAGCAGCTTTTATGGATTTGATGAACCAAGTGTTTAGGCCTTACATGGATTCGTTCGCAATAGTCTTTATTGATGATATTTTGATATATTCCCGCAGCCGGGAGGAGCACGAGCAGCATCTTAGAGAGGTTTTTCAAACATTGAGGGATAGTTAGTTGTATGCTAAGTTTTCAAAGTATGAGTTCTGGTTGAGTTCGGTTGCATTCCTGGTTCATATTGTGTCAGCGGAGGGTATTCAGGTTTATCCTAAGAAGATTGAGGCAGTCGAGAACTGGCCTAGACCAGCATCATCTATAGAGATTCGGAGGTTCTTGGGATTCGCAGGCTACTATCTTCGGTTCGTAGAGGGGTTCTCATCTATCGCAGCCCTAATGAATAGGTTGACTCCGAAGGATGCCCAGTTCAGATGGTTGGACGAGTGTGAGGCAAGCTTTCAGAAGCTTAAGACAACTCTAACTACGGCAACGGTGCTGGTTTTGCCCATAGGTTCAGGGCCTTATACAGTTTATTATGATGCATCTCGTATTGGACTTGGTACATTGTTGATGCAAGATGGCAAGGTCATTGCCTATGCTTTGCGGCAGGAGAAGATTCGTAAGAAGAACTATCCGATTCAACATTTGGAGTTGCCAACCATTGTTCACGCATTGAAGATTTGGAGCCATTATCTGTATGGTGTGGCATGTAAGGTTTTACGGATCACAAGAGTTTACAATATTTGTTCAAGCAAAGGGAGTTGAATCTGAGGGAAAGAAGGTGGTTGGAGTTGTTGAAGGATTATGATATCACCATGTTATATCATTTGGGAAAGGCCAATGTGGTGGCCGATGCTTTGAGTAGGAAGTCAGCCAATATGGGCAGTCTCGCTTATATTCCAGTCGGTGAGAGTCCACTTGATTTGGATGTTCAGGCTTTGGCCAATCAGTTTGTGAGGTTGGACGTTTCTGAGCCCAGCCGTATGTTGGTTTACACAGTTGCTCATTCTTCCTTATCAGAGCGTATCCGAGATCGGTAGTATGATGATCCCCATTTGTGTATCCTTAGAGACACGGTGCAACACGGAGGTGCGAAGCAGGTTACCTTAGGTGATGATCAAGTTTTGAGATAGCAGGGTCAAGTTTGTGTACCTAATATGGATGGACTCCGAGAGTTGATTTTAGAAGAGGCCCATAGCTCCCGATACTCTATTTATCCAGGCGCCGCGAAGATGTATCAGGATTTGCGGCAGCGTTATTGGTGGCGAAAAATGAAGTAGGATATCGTTGCATATGTGGCTCGGTGTTTGAATTATCAACAAGTTAAGTACGAGCATCAGAGGCGTGGTGGTTTATTTCAGAGGATTAAGCTTCCCGAGTGGAAGTGGGAACGGATCACTATGGATTTCATTGTTGGACTCCCACAGACTCGGAGGAAGTTCGATGCGGTATGGGTCATTGTTGATAGGCTGACCAAGCCAGTGCATTTCATTCCTATGGCAGTCTCATATTTTTATGAGATGTTGGCTGAGATCTATATCTAGGAGATTGTTCGCCTTCATGGTGTGACCGTGCCTCTCATTTTGGACCAAGTTACGCAGTTTACCTCACGTTTCTGGAGAGCAGTTCAGTGAGAGTTGGGCACACGGGTTGAGTTGAGCACAACGTTTCATCCTCAGACTGACGAGCAGTTCGAACGGACCATTTAGATTTTGGAGGATATGCTCCGAGCTTGTTTCATTGACTTTGGAGGCTCGTGGGACCAGTTTTTTCCTTTAGTGGATTTTTCCTACAACAATATCTACCAGTGGAGCATTCAGATGGCTCCTTATGAGGGCTTATATGGTAGGCGGTGTTGGTCCCCGGTTGGATGATTTGAGCCGGGAGAGGCGCGGTTGTTGGGTACGGATCTGGTTCAGGATGCCTTAGACAAGGTCACGATCATTCAGGATAGGCTTCATACAGATCAGTCAAGGTAAAAGAGTTATGCTGACCGCAAGGTTCGAGATTTGACTTTCATGGTCGGTGAGCGGGTATTGCTTCGAGTGTTGCCTATGAAGGGCGTGATGAGATTTGGGAAGAAGGGCAAGCTTAGCCCTAGGTTTATTAGTCCGTTTTAGATCCTTGATCGAATGTGAGAGGTGGTTATAGACTTGCATTGCTGTCGAGCTTGTCAGTCGTGCATCTAGGGTTTCATGTGTCCATGTTCAGAAGTATCACGGCGAACCATCCCACGGGTTAGATTTCAGCACTGTCCAGTTGGACAAGGACTTGTTCTATGAGGAGGAGCCGATAGCTATTTTAGACCGGCAAGTTTGTTAGTTGAGGTTGAAGAGTTTTCCTTATGTTCGTGCTTAGTGGAGAGGTCAACCTGTTGAGGCATCGACCTGGGAGTACGAGTCCGATATGCGGAGCCGTTATCCCCATCTTTTTCCCGACTCAGGCACTTCCTCCGTATGCCAGTTGAGGACGAACGGTTGTTTTAGAGGTGCAGAATGTGATGACCCAAAAGGTCATCACTTATGTTGCAAGTAAATTCTGTCTTCTGAGGCCTAAAAAACTCCCTTTTGCCTCACCTCAATTTACGTGCATGGTACAGACCAATATCCGGAAAGCCTTCTATGTGAAAATATGAGAAATAGAAATTTTTAGAGTTAAAAATTTGATTATAGGTGACTTTGGTCAACATTTTGAGCAAAAGTATCTAGATCCATGTTCCGTCGATCCTGGGAGGTCCGCAATAAAATATGGGACTTGGGTGTATGCCTGGAATTGAATTCCGAGGTCCCAAGCTTTAGAAATCAATTTTTGAAAGATTTTTTTTTACTGAAGTATCTAAGAAATGAAAAAAGAATTAATGTTTGAAACCATTGTTATCGGGCCCGTATTTTGGTTTCAGAGCCCGGTCCAAACTTGTTATGGTATTTGAAAGATAACTGTGAAATTTGGTAAAAAAAATGGAGTTTATTGACGTGAGTTGGACTTCCAGTTGAAGAGTTATGAACTTTGATAGTTCTTGATAAAAATATTGAGTTTTGAGGTTTAATTCATGATTTTTCATGTTATTTTGATGATGTGATCACACGAGTAGGTCCATATGATGTTTTTGAGTTAGTATGCACATTTGGTTTGGAGTCTCGAGGGCTCGGGTGAGTTTCGGGTATGTTCCGGGGTGTCTTAGGCTTAAAACATGGCTATTGGAGGTTCAGAGAAGTGCAAATCTCTGAACTTGCTAGTGCGGTCCGCACTGGTTTTTGTGTCGTCCGCACTGGTGGATGTGCAGCCGCACTCGATTTTGTGCGGTGCGCATAGGTTCACTAGTGTGACTTCGGAAGCCTATCTCTTTTGATCTACAAGGAATTTCGAGATGATTCAAAAACAAAAATTGTAGCGCTTCGTGTTTAGTCTCCTGAAAGGTGAAAAAATCACAATTTGGACATCTGTAGAGAAAGTTATGGCCAAAATACTAAAATATGTCACTGCAGTACACAGGAATGGCTGTGCGGTCGGAGTTGATTTTGTGCGGTCCGCACAGGGCATTTGAGAATAGTATATTTAGACGGTATTTTTAGTTATTTTTCATTTTTCATAACCCCAAAAACATAAGAGGCAATTTTTCAAACAACCTTTCTTCTCCAAAACGTTGGTAAATGATTTCTAACTCATTTTCTTCACTCCTTAACATCTTTTAACATGATTTCAACTCAAAATCAATGATTTTCATGGGAAAAATGGGTGTTTTGGGTAGAACCTAGATTTTTAAAAAATTGGGGATTTGGACCTTGATTTTGAAGTCTGATTTCAAAAAAATTATATATTTGAGTTCGTGGGGGAATGGGTAATCAGGTTTTGGTTTGAACCTCGGGTTTTGACCATGTGGGCCCGGGGGCAATTTTTGACTATTGGGTAGAACTTTAGGAAACTCATATTCATGTATTAGAATTGATTCATTTAGCATTTATTGATGTAATTAAGTAACTTGTGACTAGATACAACCGAATTGGTGGTGGAATCAAGGGGTAAAGCGATAATTGAGACGTGAATTGTGTTAGTGGCATCGAGGTAAGTGTTTGGTCTAACCTTAGCTTGAGTGATTAGGAATTGTGTCTATTTGCTACGTGTTAAATTATTGTGTACGGCATATAGGCATGGTGACGAGTATCTATACGTCGGCATCAAGCAATCCCGTGAGTCTTGTTTTATAATTGCTATGACTCCGTTGTGGTTTATTTCACCTCATATGATATTATCATTGTTGTTCCTTTGCCAGGATGTTTGTTGATAGTATAGTTCCCTTGCCCGGATATTTGTTTGATAGCATTGTTCCCTTGCCGGGATATTGTTGATTATTGTCGGCTTGTAAAAAGGAGCGGGTGGTACACCTACCATAAGATATAATAAAATGGGAGTGGGTGGTATGCCTACCACAAGATTTAATGAAATGGGAGCGATGGTCTGCCTACCACTAGATACATGAAATGGGAGCGGGTGGTACGCCAATCACATGATATGAGAAATGGGAACATGTGGTACACCTACCATAAGATACATGAAATGGGAGCGGGTGGTACGCCTACCACATGATATGAGAAATGGGATCGGGCTGCATGCTTGCAACAAGATGTGAACTGAAAGTGAAATCTGCCTTTGTTTTCCTTATCCTTGTTAGTAGTTGGATTTTGGTTCCCTATAATTCTCTGGATACTCTGTTTTTACCTGTTATTCTCCGATGCATGTTTCCCCATCCCACCTTTATTTGTTTATTCTGCTTTACTTTCTGCTATATATTATATAACTGCACATGTTTACTTGGTAGTCTAGTCCTAGCCTCGTCACTACTTCGCCGAGGTTGGGCTAGACACGTACCAGCACATGTGGTTAGTTGTGCTGATACCACACTCTGCACTATGTGAAGATCCTGGAGAAACTTTTGGACTGTAGTGTGGAGGCTACCTTCAGTCCACGCATAGATCCAAGGTAGACCTGCAGGCGTCCGCAAGCCCTGGCGTCTTCCTCTATCCCTATTTTCTGTTTCATTTTCCTTTTATTCAGAAACAGTGTACTGTTATTTCTTCAGACTTTGTATGTAGTAAACTTAGACAGTTTATGACACTGTGACACCAGGTTTTTGATGGTTAAGGATTAAGTATTCATAAAAGATTCAGTTTCATACATTATATTTTTGTCTTCCGCTTAAATCTGAATTTTCGTTGTTATCATGCCATCGCCTTATAATTGTTAAAAATAAATAATTGGATAATGAGGTAAGTAGTTAAAGGTTTTGCTTGCCTAACTTACATTAGTAGGCGCCATCACGACTCCCGATGGTGAAAAATCTGTGTCGTGATACGCACATACACACACACATACATATATATATATATATAGATATACACAAAGTGTGTGTATAGTATATAAGCTGTATAAGATATCACTAGTTCACTAATTATTAATGTTACTTAAGGACACCATTAATACACTTCTACTTACAGTAATTTTCAATTTATAAGTTAAACCATCACTAATATTTTCTACGGAAGCGACTAATACACTTTATTTTAGTGTGTATTTATTAATGTATAGGTTAATCTATGTAGTTAAGGATATTACAAATTCACTTTTAGTTTGTGTAATTATAAATTACTAAGCTAATTACCACTAATATATTTTTAAGTAGTGTATTACCTCCACTTACTGTATATTTCAATAAATAGGCTAATCAACCATTAAGATAATTAAATAAATTTTACTTAAGCATAGTATATATATCAATAAATACTATGTATATATACGTATTAAATATTATTTATTTAAAACCTCTTTATTATTTACACACACAAATATTATTAAATTTATATTTTAATTTGTATAAAAGCATTTTTCCGATCGAATTCGGTTGGAAATATTGAATTATAATTATTTTGATTGGTTAATTAAATAATTATAAATTGGAGATTTTAATGAAATCAGAGATCGACTATGTGTTATCTAGAAATTATTCGTGCATTACACTACTAGAAATTATTCGTGCATCGATGTGTGTGTGTGTATATATATATATAGACACACACACAGACACTTCACAAAATACAATAACGTGTATATAACTTGTTATAATATATGTTAGTGTATATGTATAATACACACACTTCATGCTACTTTAACTATATATATAACATGTTATAGTACATGATACTGTATTCATTATTTATATTGTAACAGAGTTAATGAATTACATTCATTCATCACTAGATTATAAGTCGATGAATCAATTATAACAGATTAATTGATAT
>MU713466.1:0-62471 GCA_026770625.1 Nicotiana glauca | reverse complement strand
TATATATATATATATATATATATATATATATATATATATATATATATATATATATATATATATATATATATATATATAACATGCTTCGTTGTACTACTTTAATTACATATATAACATGTTAGAGTATATTTTAGTGTATTCATCACTTGTATTACAAAAGTGTTAACGGATTACATTTATATTATTTAGATAGTAAATACAAAAGTGATTTTTAATTTTGACCCATGTTGATGTGAAAAGAGACCAACTTTGGTCGCTAATTATTTAGAAATTAAAATTAGCGACCAAAGGTGGTCGCTAAATTTAAATTAGATTTATTTATATTTTATATAATATTTAAAATAATAATATAATTGTTAAATATTAGAACTGCGTCCCAGATTTGGGGTTTGAGGGAACGCCTAGAAAATTGATATTCTTGGAATTTGACCACGATTTTGGGTATGGATTTAAGAGAAAATCATATATTTGAGTTCGTGAGTTCATGGGTAAACCTTATCTTCGAAAAATTTCGGAATTCGGGCATGTGGGTCCGAGGGCGTTTGTGTTAACTTTTTTGATCGGGGTTATGAATTGTTATAAATTGGATTGTAATAAGTAATTGAGCATATATTAATATATTTGCATAATTATTGGCCACCTTTGGAGCATTTAGCATCAATTCGAGTCTTCAGAAGGGTGTGAGATGTTAGTTATGGATCTTCGGAGCGAGGTGAGTCTCATTTCTAACCTCGTAAGAGGGAATTTTCCCCGTTGGTGAAATAACTGATTATATGCTCCTATTTGTGGGTGCTATGTACGCATGAGGTGACAAGAGTCTGTGTGTTGCTACTAATTTGTGTAAGTCTGGGTAGTCTAGGACCCAAAAGCGTGCTATACTTGGAATATATGTGATCGTATTGATAGTTGAATTTCTTAAATTATATCGAATTGGTAAATGAATTTCTAAGAGGATTAAACTCCATTTTCTTAAATCAATAAAAGAGAATTGGATTTTATCTGGATAAATGTTCCACGATAAATTCTTAATTTGCTGTTTGAGCATGTATTTCTATGTGTACCTGCATCGCATGTTACGTTCACGAGCAGGATGATTATTTATTTAAATTTGACTGTGTCGCATGTATGGTTCGCGAGCGGGGTAATAGGCAGCATCTATAGTTCGCCTCGTTCGACCCTCGGCAGTGCACATTTTACATATATGTTGGATCTGGCTGTACGACCTCGGCATAACTTGAGCATGTTTGTATTGCTTGCCTTGAGATTTATTGATATTAATAACTACTCTACCTGACTTGATATAATTATAAATTAATGGATTACAAATCCGGAGACTTTTAATAAAAAGGAACTTTTACTTGTTTCGTGAGTTATCTGAACTTACTGTTATTAATAGATCCATAATTCATCTCATTAACAATATTATTATTGGACCACTAGTAAGTATCGAAGTTGACCTCTCGTCTCTACTTCTTCTAGATTAGATGGGATACTCATTGGGTACACGTTATTTTTGTACTCATACTACACTTGCTGTGCATTTTTGTTGCACAAGTTCATATGTGGCTAGTGGCTTAGTGGCATATCAATATGGTTGATGCGGAGACTTAGGTTACTTGTACTTTTCGGTACGGCCCGCAGCCAGCAAAGTCTCTTCCAGATTGTTGTATTTATCCTCTGTCCATTTTGTATTCGGGACGGTTGTTGTATTACATTATTTCTTAGAAATTGCTCATGCACTTTTGACACCGGGTTCTGGGATGGATATGGGGTATTTTGTACTTACTTGTAAATATTCTTTTACTTATTTTCGTAAAGATTGTCTTTTGCTATCTGAATTGAACGAAATATCAGTTTTCAAAATTTTTGAGATAAGAATTTAACTAAGTATTTTGGTCGACTTGCCTGACAGTGGTGTCCGGCTCC
The DNA here is from genome assembly GCA_026770625.1 of Nicotiana glauca. NCBI lineage: Eukaryota > Viridiplantae > Streptophyta > Magnoliopsida > Solanales > Solanaceae > Nicotiana > Nicotiana glauca. Next base: position 60,545 of record MU713466.1, on the reverse strand, counting down.
ATCACAACCCTTAGTGGATTTTGGGGCGTGACAACATGGTATCAGAGCACTAGGTTCCCGGAGGTCTCACGAGTCATGAGCAAGTCTAGTAGAGTCTTGCGGATAGGAACAGAGATGTCTCTACTTATCTTCAGGAGGCTTCAGGACTGTTAAGAGTGCTTCTCTTCTTTATTCCTTATCTTGTGATTTGATTCCAGGAGGCTTATGCCTTTAATTCCTTTCTATTCAATCTTGTGCGAAGCGAAGCACTTATTATAAACCGGGAATTGAGGAATTGTAATGGTACTACTGATGTGGAACGGGATGTTTCTCCCTACATAGTTGATTGGACTAGTGTCGTTGCCTTGCGGGAGGACATCTTGTCATTCCAGCTCACTAACAATATTCCTGAGAGCTTTGAGACAATGCACGGGTTCCTATGATTGCTTATGAATTGTTATCGAACAGTATTGATATGGTAGTAGGATACTTGCCTCCGTGTTGGGATAGTGAATGACCTGAATATAAGTCTACTCAGTGCGCGATTCAAAGATATGATTTCACTTCTGACGGAGGAAAAGCAATTGGCCTCAGAATGTCCATGGATTGATGGAGTAACGAGACTTGGTATTTGCGAGCGTGGTGGAGTTTTCTTCTACGATGAGGTGTCGTTGTCCCTACTGAATGTACTAAGTTCACCAGCATTATGATCTTCTGCAATTCACCTTTGGAGCAGGATATTGTGAGACAGTATTGAAGAAGCGACGGTCAGAGATCATAGGGTGCGGTGGTTCAGGATTGAATCAGTGTTTCTAGTGTTAACGGCTCAAGAAAGATGATCTCCGGAAAGGTTTAAAGTTAGTAGCCATTAGTTGGATTCAAGTACTACGAAGATAGATCTTATTAAGGCAACAACTGAGCAGTAGAGGATGAGGAAGGACATGTGGGAAGTGTCAAGCAGTCGGTAAAATTTCTAGAAGGCCAGGTATAAGGAGCAAAAGTCGAGTAGCCAACTAAAAGGGTGAGCTTTGCCAAAGTGGGAGAGTGGCAAAGTTGCATATGGATCTGGTGGTAAGATGACTACACACCTTAAAAAGAGTTTGGAGTGAATTGGGAATTTTAGTGATTGGTGATTAGGGCCTACAGATTAATTTGAAGTGCGAACTATTATGTGGCAAGAGGTTGGATATAATGGAAAGGACCTACTTGAAATGAAGATGGATACAACCTAACTTTGAATTGGAAGGATGTTGCCGCACACTTAATTGATGTCCACGAGGAGTGAATGGACTGGTGCAGCTAAAGAGTAAGCTTCGACTCAGGATGGGTCATTGATGTTGTGATGATTGTGCCCCCTGCAACGATGTTGGAAGATGTTGGAGAGTGATTTCCACGGGAGGTTATTCCCTATGAGAAGGATAGCGCTTGTGTGGTTGGCAAAGCTTCTACGAAGAATTCTATCGGTTATACTGCAAGAGATCGGTCATGCGAATGTGGTTGATTATTTAGAGTATAAAAAGGGGATTTACAAAAAGATCTTGAGAATTTTTGCGGTCGATTGCGCATGGTTATGTGAATAAGAGGTAAAGAATTCTGGTAAATTCTAGAGTTGTGTAATAATGGCTTTAGGCTAAGTGGGAGAGTCCCACTGCCTTTCATTGTATTGTATGGTGATCTTCTTGTGAGGTTTCGGGTTATCGGCATATTGGTAAGTAATTTAAGCTATGGGAAAAGAGCACAAGTGATGATTTGAGCGAAGGAATTGTTAAAGATGTGCCATGGTTGGCCTTATTAGCTCATGCTTAGACTTGGGTAAGGATTCAGGATTTATGCCTTGTATAAGTGCGGGTTTCAGGGTATGTGATTCTGCCGGGTGGCTCTTAACAACGGTCCTACTGAATTCAAAGGGGTAAAGCGTGGTGCCTAATGATTTCGAGCCTATAGGTGCGGTATATAATAAAGCTTTTGTAGCAGCCTATGAGAAGAGGCCTAGAATGTTCTATGATGTTTTGACATTCAGTGTAGCATTTGGGGAGGAAAATGAGAAAAGGCTTCAGATTCATAGTGGAATTATCAGAATGAGCATACCAGTTAAGGATGCAAGTGAGCGCACAAGGGAGGTATGAAATGGTTCGTAGGATTTGAGACGACATGGTCTCGTGATTCAAGGTCACTCGGGATGAGTGCTGATTAAGTTCATTATGTGTTGGATGGAACTATTATTATTTCTAAGATGATTGAGGATGAGTTAGAAGGAATATATTGGTTAACCATGATTAAATTGGCATGATGATGCCAATGAGTAGTTCCTTTAGTGTGATTACGTTATGCAAGTGATTTGTTACGGCACGTGTGAGGCCTGTCGGTCGTGTAATTGATTTTATTCTGATGTATTCTAGCATTATGGCCTGTTATGTGTAGGCGAATCTCAGAAGGGCTATGGTGGCTAAGACCACTACTTAGAGATTTACATATTCTACGAATATGAGAATTCACCTGTATGTTGCTATGGTTCTTCTGAAGTGAGTTGAATGAAAGTTTTTTATAAGATGATGCATTAATCTATTATTGGTTCAGCAGATTATGATGGAAATTGTGTTCTATCAAATATTGGCATGTTGGGTGTAGTGAGTGGTATGTAATTTGAAGTAAGGATCAAAGTTGCAGTTCGGTGTTAACAAGGACGTCACGAGCTCGAATGAGCAGGAAAAGTAGTTTTGATGGTTACTGTAAGTTGGTATTTCCTTCAGCGTCACCTGAGATCGGTGTCTTGTGAAAAAGGCTTTGCATCGTGGTTAAGGATAGTTGATCGCATTTTAGCGTTATTATGGCCGGTAGTTTGGATGTACAAACCTGTTATATGTTACGGAGGGTTCTGGGAGTGTGCCCCACGGGAAGGTTGTATAAGTGTGGCATGTAGTCACTTGATTAGTTGAAGAGTTAAACCAAGTATGAAGATTATGGTGATATCGTCGATTTGGGAATTGATGCCTGGAGGGCACTTGATTTATTAAGTTATGGACTATGGATGATTACTCTGGTTATGATGGTCGTCCTTATGTGTTATGAGAAAAAAAGGAGTTACTATGGAACTTTGAAAGGTTACTGGCGTAGTTCGATACGATCAGAATCAACTTGAGGTCTATAAATATATTTAAATATGAATATGGGCTCTATGTCAGGCTGAATGTGTTCATTTCAGCATAGCGCTCCTTATGGAGGAGTATTCGGACGTTGGGTGTTATTTTGTCGTCAGTTATTTCACGCAATGATATATTGCACCATGTGAGTTGTGAGATGGCTTGGTGAATTGATTATGCGTTCAGGTTCCGCATAGAGATGATGTTATACGAGCAAAATGGCTCTTGAGATTCAGATCTTATATTGCACCTCAGTTGTGCTTGAGTTTTGTAGCTTATAGCGCTATATGTCTCCCCAGGGATGGTATTATGTACTTCGCGTATTTGTGACTGATATTCGGTATCTTGGTTTAATGAGCAATCTAGCTCGGTGTGTACCTCATTATGCGAGTTTTATGTGTGGATTGAGTGGCACGCTGCCATGGGTATGTTGTTTGGTGCAAGTTGCGCACTGTAACAGTATATTGTTGAGCACACTTCCCTATATCTATTTTTATGTGTTTTGTTTGCTATTTTGCTGAGGAAGACTCATATTAGCTGTGTGCCCATGTAGTATGAATGATACACGAGCGAGGTGTCAGTTCATTTATGTTGACCACGCCGCATGTATGATTCGCGAGCAGGGTAATTGGATTTCCTTTTCAAAGTTCGTTCTCATTGTATCGCATTCAAATTGGTAGCCTATTGGCACATTGTGGCATCATATGAGACTTTTGATCATGTCCGGGGTGGCTTATTGCCTACGCAGTTCATACTGGGTGAGATGAGGTCATTGGATTTAAGATCAGTGCAATCTGATTATATGAAGTATATTAAAGAGCTAAGACCATTATTTGGTTCAGGATGAGGTGATGGTTCTTGTCAGGAGTATAGACCCAAAGATTTGTTGATTCGTTAGTTGGTTATGAATTTCTACACATCTCTTCCATCATGGTGGTATTGTAAGAATTAGAGCAAGACCTATGTAGGTCATGAGGTGCAATGGGAGCATCGGATTCATGGAATTTTGATTTATTTTGATCAGAAAATGTTATTGGGGTCCTGTGAGTAAAGTGATACAGGTTGTAAATTCAGCTAAGGTATGCAGTCATGTTTTGGTGCTATGTATAGTTATTGATACGGTGAGCGTATGTTGGAAAAAGCCTGGCAGTGAATTATAGATGTTGGAATTGGGCTCTAAGGCTTATTTGCTTAAGTGAAAAAGGATATCTTCAGATTGATCGAGTTAGGATGCTCAGTTGAGTTGTGGTAGCACAGGTAGGTGCTCGAGGAGTTAAACAATGAATTCGGACAACCCCAGCAAAGTTCTTAGCACGTTCGAGGACGAACGTATGTTTAGTGAGAGAGAATGTAACGACCCGACCGATTGTTTTGAGCTATAACATGTTGTTCAGTAGTTTGAGGCCATGAACAACTTCATTTAAGGTATTATGACTTGCACGTGTGGTCGGAATTGAACTTCGGGAAGTTCGGAGTTGATTTGGAAAGAAAATTCTCATTTTAGAAGCTTTAAGTTGAAGGAAGTAGCTAAGATTGGATTTTTGAGTAAACAACCTCGGAATCAGGATTCGAAAGTTTCACCAGGTTTGTACAATGATTTTTGACATGGGCGTATGTCCGAGTTGGATTTTAGATGACCCGAGAGCATTTTGACGCATATTGTGGAAGTTAGCATTTTGGAAGAAATTTTGTAAGTTTGGGTTGAAGAACATTTCAGTGTTATCGATGTCCGTTTGGGATTCCGAGTTTAGGAGTAGCTTCGTATGGTAATTTCGAAGTTGGGAGCGCTATCGGATGTGAATCTGGAGGTCCGTGGGTCATTTTGGAGTCATTTGGCTAAACATAGAAATTTGAAGGTTTTTGAGAAGTTTGACCGGAAGTGGACTTTTTGATATCGAGGTCGGAATCCAATTCTGAAAGTTGGAGTAGGTCCACAATGTTGAATATGACTTGTGTGCAAAATTTGAGGTCAATCGGACGTGATTTTTAGGTTTAAACATCGAAAACAGAAGTTTGAAGTTTTAAAGTTCATAAAGCTTGGATTGGAGGTCGATCCGTATTTTAGCGCCATTTGATATGATTTGAGGCCTCGTGCAAGTCCGCAATGTGTTTTGGGCCTTGTTGGTATGATTGGTTGGGGTCCCTCGGGGTGGATTCCGGATCGAAAATGGGATTTTTGAAAGGGCTGAAGTTGCTGGTTGCTAATATAACCGCACCTGCGAAATTTGGGCCACAGAAGCGGCCAGAAGAGCCACAAATGCGGTTTTGGCCAGAAGTGAAGAGACCGTAAAAGCGGTCATGGAGCCACAAAAGCGAGACCGCACCTGCGGTGGATGAGGCGCAGAAGTAGAAAATGAGGAGCCTGGAGGAAATCGCATAAGCGGTAGAGTGGCTCGCACTTGCGGAACTGCAGAAGCGGTCAGGGGACCGTAGGTGCGGAAATGCTGGAGGCAGCAAGGTTCTTTTAAATTGGGGGTTGGGTTCATATCAACCCCATTTTTTTCCATTGGAGCTAATTTGGAGCAACTTTGAGATGCCATTTTTACCACCAAGCATGAGGTAAGTAATTTATGCTAGTTTTGAGTTAAATACATGATTATATACGGATTTGGACATGGAAATTTGTAGAAAACTTGGGGTTTGAGGGAAAGCCTAGAAAAATGATATTCTTTGATTTTAACCATAATTTTAGGTATGAAATTAAGAGAAAATAATATATTTGAGTTCGTGAGTTCATGGGTAAACCTTATCTTCAAAATTTTTTGAAATCTGGGCACGTGGGCCTGAGGGCATTTTTGTCAACTTTTTGATCGGGGTTAGGAATTGTTATAAATTTGATTGTAATGAGTAATCGAGCATATATTAATGGATTTGCATAATTACTGGCTAGCTTTGGAGCATTTAGCATCAATTCGAGTTTCAAAAGGGCGTGGGATGCCGGTTATGGATCTTCGGAGCGAGGTGAGTCTCCTTTTTAACCTTGTAAGAGGGAATTGTACCCATAGGTGAAATAATTGATTATGTGATCCTATTTGTAAGGGCTATGTATGCATGATGTGACGAGAGTCCGTGCATAGCTACTAATATGTGTAAGTCCGGGGAGTCTAGGACTCAAAAGCATGTAATACTTGGAATATCTGTGATCGTATTGATGTTCGAATTTCTTAAATTCTATCAAATTGGTAAATGAATTTATAAGAGGATTAAACTACAATTTCTTAAATAAATAAAAAAGAATTGGCTTTTATCTGGATAAATGTTCCCCGATAAATTCTTAATTTGTTGTTTGAGCATGTATTTCTATTTCTATAGGTTTGCGAGCAGGATAATTGTTTATTTAAATTTGACCGCATCGCATGTATGGCTCGCGAGCGGAGTAATAGATGCATCTATGGTTCACATTGTTCGACCCTCGGCACTGAACATTTTACATTTATGGTTGATTGGGCCATACGACCTCGGCATGAGTTGCGCATGCTTGTATTGCTTGCCTTGAGATTTATTGATATTGATATATACTCTCTCCTACTTGAGATAATTGTTAATTAATGGATTACGAATATGGAGACTTTTAATAAAAAGGAACCTTTACCTGTTTTGTGACTTATCTGAATTTACTATTGTTAATAAATCTGTGATTCATCACTGTAACGACCCAACCGGTCATTTTGAGCACTAGCGCGCCGTTCACCAGTTCAAGGCCATGAGCAGCTTTAATTTAGGCATTATACTTGTACACGTGGTCGGAATTAAATTTTGGGAAGTTCGGAGTTGACTTGGAGAGGAAATTCTCATTTTGAAAGCTTTAAGTTGAAAGAATTGACTAGTAATGAATTTTAGATTAAACAACCTCGAAATCAAGATTCCAAGGTTCCAATAGGTTGGTATGATGATTTCGGACTTGGGTGTATGCCCGGATCGGGTTTTGGGGAACTCGGGATTGTTTTGGCGCCTATTGTAGAAGTTAGCATTTTGGAAGAAATTTCATAAGTTTGAGTTGAAGTGCATTTCCGTGTTATCGATATCCGTTTGGGATTCCGCGTCTAGGAGTAGCTCTGTATGGTGGTTCTAGAGTTGGGAGCACGATCGGAAGTGAAATCGGATATCCGTGGAGCATTTTGGAGCCATTTGGCTAAGGATAGAACAACAACAACAACAACAACAACCCAGTAAAATCCCACAAGTGGGGTCTGGGATAGAAATTTGATGTTTTTTTAGAGGTTTCACCAGAGGTGGAATTCTTGATATCGGAGTCGGAATCCGATTTCTAAAGTTGGAGTAGGTCCGTAATGTCAAATATGACTTGTGCACAAAATTTGAAGTCAATCGGACGTGATTTGATAGGGTTAAACATCGAAGTAGAAGTTTGAGATTCTAGAGTTCATAAAGCTTGGATTGGAGGTCGATTCTTGATTTTAGCATTGTTTGACATGATTTGAGACCTCGAGCAATCCCATAATGTGTTTTGGGACTGGTTGGTATGGGTGGTTGAGGTCCCGGGGGTCCAAGGTGGATTCCGAGAGGTTAACGGATCGAAAATGGAATTTTGGAGATATCTGAAGGGGTCTGGTTGCTGGTATAACCTCTTATGCGGAGGGTTCACCACAGAAGAGGCCCTGTAGAAGCGAGGAATTGAACTGCAAAAGTGGTTGGGCATGAAGAGATCTGGGACCGCAGATGCCGTCATTTTGCCGTAGATGCGGGACCGCATCTGCAGAAGAGAGGGCGCAGAAGCGGAAAAAGGGGAGCCTGGAGGAAACCACAGAAACGGTAGGATGGCTCGCACCTGCGGAATCGCTGAAGCGGTCAGGGGAGCGCAGGGGCGGAAAAGGCTTGAGGCAGAAAGTGTTTTAAAATTTGGGGTTTGGCCATTTTCTCTCATATTTTCTTTGGTTTGGGCGATTTTTGGAGGGTTACAAGAGGGAATTTTCATCATCAACGATAAGGTAAGCTATCCCCACCTATCTTGAGTTAAATACATTGATTATGTATGGATTTTGGCATGTAAATTGGTAGAAATTCGGGGTTTTGGTGGAAAGACCTAGAAATTGATATTCTTGAAATTTGACCACGATTTTCGATAGATAATTGAGAGTAAATTATATACTTGAGTTCGTGAAGTTATGGGTAAGCTTAATCTTCAAAAAATTTCTAAATTCGGGCACGTGGGCCCGAGGGCATTTTTGTCAACTTTTCGATTGGGTTTAGGAATTCTTATAAATTGGATTAATATGAGTAGTTTATCATATATTAATGAATTTGCATAATCATTGGCTAGTTTTGGAGTATTTGGCATCGATTCAAGTCTCCGGAAGGGCGTTGAGTGCCTGTTACGGATCTTCGGAGCGAGGTGATTCTCCTTTCTAACCATGTAAGGGGGAATTGTCCCCAGAGGTGAATTAATTGGTTATGTGTTCCTATTTGTGGGGGCTACGTACGCACGAGGTGATGAGAGTCCGTGCGTAGCTACTATTATGTTATTGTCTGGGTAGTCTAGGACCCAAAAACATGTTGTACTTGGAATATTTGTAATGTTATTGACAGTTTGAACTACTTAAATCCTATCGAATTGGTAAATGAATTAAAAAGAATTTAACTTCATTTTTCTGAATTGCTAAAAGATAGTTGGTTTTCTTTGGATAATTGTGTCTTGATGACTTCTTGATTGACTGTCTGTTCATGTTTCAATTCTGGAACGGGCCGAAAGACTCGGTAGATTAAATAGATGCGTCTATGGTTCACGACATTCGACCCTCTAGCACTGCACAATTTAAATATTGTTGGATCGGGCCGTACGTCCTCGGCATGGTTTACGCATGCTTGTATTGCTTGCCATGAACTTGTTAAAGTTGTTATAGCCTCTTCCCAGCTTGAGAATATTTGTATAAATGATGAAAAGGAATTTGGAAATTTCCTATAAAAGAAAGAATTGGGTTTACCGTGAAAATGGTAACAAAAATAAAATTTATAAATGGGATTCCAAAAATATGTGATCTATTCCCGAGCTAGTTTTTAAAAGAGATTAGTGCTAATACATGGAGCAAAATAGTAAAGATCGAGTTAGCCAAAACGATAATCGAACCAGTAGGAGACGTCCCCGGGCTTTGAGCAAGCCAGTAGATACCTCGAGGCCAGGCCTCAAGCCAATCTCGGTCTTATCGAAGGTACTCGGGAAGGGGATAACAGGTAAGGGTATAGATAAACAAGGCTTTATACCGTCAATCTTGAGCATAATGATGAAGAACAAGCGAAGAACAATAAAATGGTAGAGCAACCTCAGGGTCGAAAAAAACTGATAACGTAGAAGAAAGAGAGAGAAAGAGATATTATTGCTTATTGGAGAAGTGGAGCAATATTAGCCCCTTACATGGTAGGGCGAGTCCCCTTTATATAGGAGAGGGGACTCAGTAAAGTACGTATATATCATTTACAAGAGTAGAAAGATGGGACAGCCTAACACACGTCATCTCAGTAGGATACAGATTGACTGGCCCTATCAGGTGTAGCCATGTGCTTCGGAGACCTTATCTCTAAACCTCACCTCGAGCCCTGCTTCCTTCGATTCGGACCTCGATGAGGCTTAGGCTGGGAACTTGATTGTGGCTTTCTGCTCTCGGGGTCTCGGGGAAGGCTTCCAAAATTGTCTTGATAGAAAAACTCAAGTCTTCTGATTTTACCGCGTACAGATAGTCTCCGCATTTCATATATCAAAGTGATAGGAAACGATACCAAATGGTAGCCTCGTAGCCTCGAGGCCATTACTACCATGATGTCATTATTATAAGAGCATTAAATGCCATAGCCCCAGAAACTGTGTGGGGCTGCCGTCATATGCAACGATCTAGGAGTTTACGAACTGTTGCAGGCTCAACCCTTCCGCTACCCCAATTGGTCCCTATAAAATGATCTGATCACCAGATGCTGCTCATTTTTGCCCTTCCTCTAGGCTTGTGAACCAGAATCCCAATTTTTTTGATATATTTTCATTCTTCTCTCTTTCTCTTTTTGGAAGAGCTCCATCATTATTTATGGCCAAGAACTCCATGACGGTACCTCATCGGAATGATACCGCATCATTGTCCTAGTCAGTCAGGGGGTAATAGGCTGGCCTCTTTTCTAGAGCTGTGGAGCCCCTTCGAGCTTGGTACTTCGAAGGATTTTGACATCGAGGCTCCCACATCCAAGCCGGGCAAGTACGAGCATATGACTCGATACATGAGTGTCGTGACTCATATCGAAAAAGTGAAGGGGTGACTACCGATGTGATAAAACAGTGATAGTGGGAAGTCCTGCCTCCAGCAACAATATTACCGGTTTCAATGAGGGCTTTATTTGTGTATATACCTACTTGTTCACCCTGGGTTCCGACGAATCAGTAAAATCTCCTGCCTTGGACATCGACCCAGGGATCCTTGACTTCTGCATTCGGTATCGGGTGACCCTTGGCCAGATCTTATCGTCCTTTTGGAGGATTGTGCTGATGCTCAGACACTTTACTAAGAAGATTGCTGGTAAAGTTCTCACTCTTAATCATCTGATCAGACTATACTGTCCTCGGCTGTACCGAGGCTTGATCAAGCTTCGGAAACGGTCCACGAAACCTTACCTTTCAAGCGTCAATGAGGGGAAGGATTGGAGGTTGATGACCGGGTTTGTTTGGGTGCGCACCTTAGTCATTATCCCGGTCTAATGGATGCCTTTTCCCGAATGGTGGAACTTTCAGCGTAAGTATATCTTCTCTTTAATCGTTGCTCAACTTTTCTTTCGAACGTTGTAATAACCTCTTGGAAAATTTCTTCAGCTTCTCCTTGGCATCTTGGGGAGGTTACATACTTGGTGAGTTTGATCGAGCTCTTGGACAGAAGGTTCCCGTACCATCTCCGATCCTGGGCCATCATGGCCGATAAGCACTGGGTGGACAAGAACCATGGTAGGGTTTCTTTTATGTATTTATATTCCCCTTGGGCTATAATCATCGTGTTGATGCAGGCCTCGGGGAAAATATGTTGATGAGGCCACCCTCTGGTGGTGAAAAGGAGGCCTTGGCAGTCGGCACAGGCAAGAAAAGGAAAACAAGAGTGGTCGTAGCCCGACCTGACGAGACAGCTGTCCCGAGCTCTGACCCGGATCTCAGTGTAGGTGGGGAAGAAAGCGATGATGGCAGTCCACTAAGGAAGAGGTCAAGGACCAATGAGTGGGGTTCGCAGGTGCCCCGATCGGAGGCTGCTGAGTCCGGAACGGCTAGGGCTAGCAAGGCTAAGGAGCCAGAGGTTATTGGTGAGGACGCCGATGTGATCTCGAACTCCTCGGCAAGATTTTACGTAGCTTCTAACAGCATGGCTACGGGCTTAGATGGGACGAAGTTTGGAGCCTTCCCAGAGCATGGACCGCTATTCGGCAGGGTTGATAACTCAAACGATTTCATCCAAAACTGTTCAATTTCGTCGGGAGAATTGAGGGATGCTGGGAAGATGGTTGGTGTCACGGCCGATAATCCTTTTGGAATTGGAAGGCACTTTTGCTAACATCCTTGACGATGTACCTGACGGGGTTGATCTTGACGTAACTGATGCCGTCGATGCAGCAGAGAAATCCCTGCGGCAGGTGATAATTTTTCTTTGAGTGTTTCCCTTCGTCCTTGGGAGATATTCATTACTTTTCTCAACTTCCTTATTGCGCTGTAGTGCAAAGAGATATATGATCGTGTCATATCACGGCTCCATGGGGAACTCGCACATCATGAGAAAGAGCATGATTCCATTACTTCAAGACTGCAAGATTCTGAATCTCGAGGCGTTCAGGGAGATGAGGAGGTTAAAGAGCTTTGAGCCACTTTAGAGGCGGCAATCCGAGAGAAGATTGCCCTTACTAAACATGCACTCTTCTTTTTTCTTGCATATCTGCTCCTTCGCTTAGCATCTATATGTGTATTTTATGTTCAAATATTCATCGCCTAGTTTCATAACAAAGGATGACCAGGGAAACTCGAGGATCGCCGAGTTACAAACGGAGGTTTTCTACCTGAGGGGGCAGAATAAAAATGCAACTGGGGAGTTGGAGATATCACAAAGCCTTCTTTTGGATGCCTGCAAGGAGATTGCTTCTTTGACCCAGGCTAAGCTTGGTGTGGAATGAGACGCTGATGCTTACAAGGCAGACGTGGCCGTGACGCATGCCATGGCCCATGACATATCCTAGTGGTCGAGCAGAAACTGGTCTGTACCGTTGATCATGCCAAAGAAAAAGCAAAGAGGGAGGTTCTGGAAGAACTCGAGGCCCGGGGCTTCGAGCTTTCTGCTGACCTGAACAAGGCCCGTGAGACAGAGGAGGAACTAGAGCGTCTAATCATTCCCGACGAGGGCGAAGAGTATAGCAGCTAAGAGTAGTCTCCTAGCCCCCCTTCTTTTTTTTGTTTCATATGTTTTCCCTTTCGAATACTGTAAAGATGTAAAAATGTTTTGTTAATACAAAAGGAGTCTTTATTTTGGTAGTTCTTCTTTCGGAGCACTGGGTATCGGGCCTTCAGAGCCCTTTTGTATTTTGTAGCCGAGGTTGAGTTGATAGCTCGAGGGACCGACGTAGAGGATTCCCCGAGGCCCCCTCCTGCATTCATGAATCATGTGGGAGTCTGGAATAATTCCGCCATTACGTTACCCAAAGGGAATGTGATGTTAACGCGACCAGAAATAATTGGCCTGTTTGGGCAATTTGGTCGGTTGTTGCCTGGCCCTTATATATTCGACTACTCCTTCCTCAAGCGACGATTACTGTAGTTTCTTATTTGACAAGCTCAGCTCCTCTATAGAACCAGGTACTTTCTACGAGCTTCCCCATTTCTCTGCCTTAGGCGATTTCTACTTGGATACTCTTCTTCTTTTCATTATTCTATTCTGGTCATGGCCGTTGCTTCTACGTCTGATGCTCGGACGAAGGGTACTTCTTCCTGTATTTCGCCTTTAGCTGGTGATACTCCAATATTGGGGGAGCGATTTCTGAGGTACACATCCTCGATGGGCGTTGCTACACCCGAAAGACCTCCTAATATTCCGAGCCACCGGGGGCATGTGTCGAGGATTACCTCTTCGGTGGTAGAGGAGGACCTCGAGGTGATAAGGAGAAAATGTAGATGGGGGGGAAGCGTGGTCCTGCAAGCCCCTTCCCCCGAGGAGAAAATCACGACAGACGTCGAAGGTTTCTTAAGCGTGTGTACCATCATTCTCGTGCCAGGTTCCTCGGACTAAGTTGTGCTTGATTTTTGTAGAAGGTATCATGTAACGCTGGCACAGGTTCATCCTTTCTTCTGGAGCATAGTATGGTCGATGAGATATTTTTCCAACAAGGCTGGGATGGATTTTACTCTTAGTCCCCTCATAAGGTTGTACCGACCTATGCGCTTTCGAGGCCTGGTTACTCTTCAGCGCCGATCTACTCTAGCTCCTATGATCGGCGACCAAGAGGATGGAGACCACGGATGGATGAGCGAGTTTGTTTGAGTTCGAACGACCGACGTTATACCCCGAGAATTCTTACCGTTCCCTGAGAAATGGAGTTCCACATGTAAGCACTCTGTTCGACCTATCTTTTTTCTTCACATGAGGTTGGACTCATAGTGATTTCCTCCTGTATTTGGTTTATAGCAGCTCGTTGGTTGCTTGATAAGTTTCCATACTTAGCCGAATGGTCTCGCAGATTGGTAGAATGCTTGACTAATGATAGGCACCGGTGGAGATATCTTTCAAAAGAGAGGTTGAAGGTAAATTATCGTGGTAGTTTTCTGGCATTCCCTGCCCACTCTTCTCTTTCCTTTATCGGGGGCGGCCTCCCCAATGCTGATCTGCTCGATTTCCCTACTGCAGGTGTCGGGAGTTCGTTCGAGGTGAGATTTTCTATTTGAGAATCGAGAAGTACTGGCAAAAGGAAAGATGTTCCGTGGCATGTGGAGGCTTGCAGTCAGGTACCTTCTCCGCAGCAGTTGAGAGGAAATGACTCGATCGGTTGGCTAGATTTTTGGACCGAAACATTATTATACATAGCTTCGGCCCTTGGTGAGGCTCATCGTTCTGGCCTTGCGGTGAGTTTTCTCCTGTGATAAAGATGTTCTGGCCCGATATTTTATTCCTTTTTCTTCATGCGCATGGCTTTTTTTTAGTCTTTTGACAGGCTCAAAGTCGATCTGTTTCATCGCGAGACCCATCTACAGAAAGCTCAAGAAAGGGGAAGGTCCCTCCAGCTTCTACGCGCGGTAAAGGAAAATGAGCTCGCTTCTTTAAGGCACGGGGCGAATCGAAGTCGTGCCCGGGAGATCCTCTTGGAGAAACAGGTATTCCGCCTATTTGGCTCGTATTTCCTTCACATCTCTTTTTCTATCTTTGCCAGTCTTTGAAGCGCTGCTATTCTAGTTGAAGGGCAAAGCGGATGAGCTGGAATGACTCTGTCGCGAGGTTGGTGCCGCCAACCGCGAACTTGCTAAGCTGCGAGCACGCCTTAATGCTCATTTGGAGGCTAAAGAGAGAGCTCTGGCCACAACATCCGGTTTTGAGGTGCAACTACAGGCTGCTCGCACGAATGATTCTGCTCGGGTGAAGATGATTGTGAGGCTCTCATTTGAGCTGTCGAGGGCAAAAATCGGGGTGGTGGACGTCTGGTCCGAGGTCATAATAAATAATACCCATTCGGGGCAAATGATGGCTGCTTATTCAAAGAGCACCGATGTCGTTAGGGCTGAGATGAAGAAGGCCCTTGATCGTGCAAGCAGTAGCAGGGAGTACGAGAGGTGCAAATCCCGGAGGGAGACCCTCGAGGAGATTCACGCTGGAGTTTTCGATCTCTCGGAGGAGATCAACCATGCCTAGGGAGCGGAGCTTTATGCCAAGTTTCTGATATTTGATTAGGGGGGGGGGAGGCGACGGGTCATAGCTGCCAAAAGGGAAATAAAGGGGGAACGAACATTCCCTGCCTTCTTTGTCGTGTATATACATATATAGATCCCACCATACGATACAGGTTGAGATTGTGCCCTACAAAAAATAAGAAGGGGGAAACCTATAATTTGTTATTTGTGCATTTCTGATCACTGGAGTTTTTCCACCAGCCTGATTCAATCCTGAGTCACGATTAGTTTCAGGTTTAGGCTCGTATTTTTTGATGAGTTTCAGGTTTAGTCTCTGAGTCGCGATCCCGACTCGAGCTTATCTTGCCTTTGAGCCATTTGGGCTGGAGATTTTCTTGCTCCAGCCTCCGAGTCACGTTGCGATTCGAGCTTTAATCGACCCTTAAATTTCATCTGAGTTCTTGGCCAGCGATGGTGGCCTTTCTGCTACTTTGTCGTTGAGACCCTTTAGTATGAGGCACGGAGGCATGCTTAGCTGGTGACAATGGCACATATGCTGGTTTAGTCATAGAGACCTTTTTATATGGGGCCCGGAGGCTTTGCTTAGTTGGCGACAATGGCACTTATGATGTTCGACCGCAGGTACCTTTTGATATGAGACCAAGAGGCTTTGCTTAGTTTAACTATTTTTTATCCGGTCTCCAAATCGGGTTACGATTCGAGCTCACTTTAATCCTCAAGTTGTCAATTTTCAAGCTGATGGTCATAGAGACTTTTCGGCGTGAGGCACAAAGGCTTTGCTTAGCTGTTTGATATGAGGACCGGAGGCTTTTTGTAGGCTTTGTTTCCTCTAGTTAAGGTCTTATTGATTAATTTGGTTGACCCATCGTCGGTTCTAAAAGAACCTTGATTTCAAGTCGTAGTCGACGATTTTTTGAGTACCTCGGAAGGTTCATAGCCCATAGGTCAAGTAGATCGATGCTTTTACGATTTTGGAGTCGACGTGGTTTGGACTCATTTTTTGCCTAGTGAGGGAAGCCTCTGTTTAACTGGTTCTTTACAAACTAGATGGGAGGATTTTTTAGCAATAGTTGGACGTCCTCGAGTCACATTTTTTGGGATGCATCAGTCATTATGACCGGAGTCGTGTGCATTTCGTCGGGGCCATTTTTTTATCCGGAGAGGCAGTTTTAGGCGTCTACACCGAGGGTATGCCCTCAAGGGATTCTTACAAATGCGATGTATAGCCTAAACTATGAGATTTTTCATGCCTGTTGAGGTCTTACAATTTATGGAGAATAGATCTGGTTTTGCCGAGGCTGCCCGTTAGCTTCTTACAATTTCGGATTTTCTTGTGCCTGGCTATTGACGACAGTCTCCGAGTCATCGACTTTGCTTGAAGACAACATCTCGTAAGCTCGGAGCTATTTTTCGAAGGCTTGGTGAGCCTGAAGTTTCGACCCTGGTGTCGCGCAAAATGTCGAATTGCTCATGTTGAGTCTCCGAATATATCAGATTAGTTTACACTTGAATACCGCCTTTTACAGACTTGGAGCCATGTCGTGAGGGCTTCGTGATCCCAGAGCCTCTACCCAGGGGTTGCGGGAGTGCTGAATTGTTTAATTCTCCAAGCATTTCGGGATGTATTTGATGGAGAGGTTTTTGCTGAGGATAAGCCAAAATATTCTTCTTCCAGGCATCGAATGTTTAGAAAATATTCTTTATTGCTTGATGAAAATATAAGTTGTAAGTACGTGTTGTCCTATTGCTATGAGTGTGGTCCACATGGATGTGACTCCCCTGATTATCTGATGTGCTTGTATGATTCCATATTGGAAAATTTTGGCAGAGATCATAGACTTATCGGGTCCCTTCCTCGGGGACATGCAGTTCTGCGAATAATCTTGTTGGCAGAAACTTCTTCCTGATAGAAACCCGATCGAGGAAAGAATGCCCGATGTCCATATGGTGGCCGCGGATCCTCGAGTGGGATCCAGAGCTGCTGACTGCCTCGGCTGCCTACCTGCATACAGATTAGCATGCAAAAGGAAATGATGAAAGGATGTTGCGTTCCTGGGATTATGCCACGCGGCAGTTGTATTCCTCGTTCGGCCAGGCCTAGCCGAGAACGTGATTGTCCCTACCTTTTGACCTCAATTGAGGGCAATGCCTGTCATGGGCAAAAGGCGAGGGATCTCTTTCTATCATTTGCATCTAGATGCTTAGACTCTACTTCTGTCACGGGGTTCACACCTTTGGAGGAGTAGGACCGGGATTGCATCCCGAGCAATGTATTCATCACTGTCTGTACTAAGCATTTGCGCCCTACATCACTCGACGTATTAGCCCAAGCTCGGGCGGGCCGCGCATGGGGAGCGATTTGGTCATTGTGGCTATCCCCATTGGGGACATATCAGCGTTCCAGCTCGAGAGCGACGTTGGTCTGGGTTGTCCTTTTGGCTTTGGCCCGACATCGCCGGTATAACTTTGGTTGATACACCAGTAATCATTAATGTATGCTTTATTTGAAATGAGTTTGAACGAAATAAAGGGATTATGAATATGTTAATGTGATGTTGAGGTTGAGTCTCGGCATCCTTTTCCTCGAGCGAGCGGGTGTCCTTGAGGAGTATTCCTTGGGAACATCGCTTTCCGGTGACAGGCAATCGCATTCGACATTCTACGGATCTTAGCGGGTTGCCACCATCCTTTAACGGTTGTGACGATATGTTGCGGCTTGCCGGCTCTATTGTGTTCTATTTCCCTTTGTCAATGGAGCTGAATCAGAGTTCGGTTGCTTTGCAATGCTTTGTGGTCACCTTTGTTGGATGGCGTAGTTGCTGCTCTCTTGGGTCTGTAACTCTGAGACTTTTGTGATTCTCGTGGTGGGCCACGGTTTCCTTGGAGGGGTTTTGGTTGAATAGATCCGAGCCACCCGGAGTTCCCGGTTTCACTTATGGTTACCACTATACTTGGAACTGCAACGTTGAAGTCGAGCTCTATCGGGCGAGGTTTCCTTACCAGTTGTGTCTTATTGAATCTGGTACCATTTGAGGTTCCCCGAAGGTGTCTTCTTCGGGCTACTACCTTGTTGTCGCGAGATGTGATATACCTCGGATCGTCTCTTCTATTCGTGTTGCGTGGATGATGGCTCCATTCATTCAGTGTCGGCTTCTCTGTTGGGAATTTGCATGGCTACACCGATCTCGATGGTGTTTTTCGAGCGTTGTCCACGTCTCTGACATGGGTCTGGTGTTGGTTGCTGGTATATGACCAAGCCTCGTCCATATATTCAACTAAGCTTCGCTTGAATTGCTCCAAAGCTGTCGGGTATGCTTTGTTTGGGTTTTGGGGGCAGGCCAGTGCCATCCTACTATTCGGACGGAGAGTGATCTCGTTCATCTTGTCAAAGAGCGGGGTGCGGCTTCCCATGATATTTTATTTCTTCTTCTTCTCCCGGCCTTCGATGCATTGAGCCCTTTTGGTATTATTTTGATGGTGTTAGCGTGTGCTTCCATGGATCGTGCTAGTACGGTGAGCAGGTCCCTGAGACTAGATTTCAAACAATGATGTCGCGTCATGGTTTCTTCAAATTTCCTCATCGGGACAGGCCCGAGTTCCCCATTTTGGAGGTCGTTGTTCCTGGACAGGCGTTCATGAGTGATGATGAACCTGTGAGGACTTGGGGTCCTATTACTCCCAGGGAATTTTGTTGTTTCTGATTTCCACGAAATGAGTCCCGGGATCGTATCTCTGGGAGACGGTTGCTGTAGGAATCTCCGCGAGCGTGAATCGATCCTCCAGCATTCTCACAATTATAGGATAGGTTGTTGGTTCGTTGTTACCCGACACCTTGGGTACTTGCTCGGAGCGTGGAGATATTTTGGATGCTACCACACCAAGAATATCCGAGCGACTCTATAGCTGACAGATACCAAAATGTTGTTCCTGCAACATTTCAAAAATAATAAGATGATTAACTTCCCGTTCTACCGTGGTTGGGATTTTTTTGGGTTTCCTATTTGTTAGTGTGTTGCATGCCGCTGTTGGAGTGCAAGAATTCCTTACCCCACAATGCAGCATATGAATACGTGTCCGCTCGAACATATCTAGATGTGTTACCGAGGTCCTGCAATGTCGCGCCAGCCGTTAGGACGACCATATTGTTTTCTTTGCGATTTTTGGGGTTATCGTCCTCGATTTCCCTTATCGAGCTGATCATTAACCTGAAATAGAAAGATCTTGGGCAAGAAAAAGTGTGAAAGACATTTTGCGTTTGAGTGACGAAACTTGCAAGAAAATAATCACTATTATTTTTAGCCCCACGGTGGGCGCCAAACTGTTTACCGTGAAAATGGTAACAACAATTCAATTTATAAATGAGATTCTAAAAATAGGTGATCTATTCTCGTGCTAGTTTGTAAGGGTGATTAGTGCTAATACATGAAGTAGAACAGTAAAGATCGAGTTAGCCAAAATGATAATCGAACCAGTAAGGGGGCATCCCCAAGCTTAGAGCAAGCGAGTAGATACCTCGAGGCCAGCCCTCGAGCCTATCTCGATCTTATCAAGGGTAGTCGGAAGGGGATAACAGGTAAGGCTATCGATAAAAAAGGATTTATACCGTCAATCTTAAGCTAAATGATGAAGAACAAGCAAAGAACAATAAAATGCTAGAGCGACCTCAGGGTCGAAGAACACTGATAACATAGAAGAAAGAGAGAGAGAGATACTATTGTTTATTGGAGAAGCGGAGCAATATCAGCCCCTTACATGGTGGGGCGAGTCCCCTTTATATAGGATAGAGGACTCAGTAAAGTACGTATATATCATTTACAAGAGTAGAAAGATGGGACAGCCTAACGCACGTCATCTCAGTTGGCTACAGATCGACCGGCCCTGTCAAGTGTAGCCATGTGCTTCGGAGACCTCTTCTCTTAACCTGACCTCGTGCCCTGCTTCTTTCGATTCGGACCTCGATGAGCCTTAGACTGGGAACTCGATCGTGGCCTTCCTCCCTCGAGGTATCGAGGAAGGCTTCCAAAATATTCTTGGTAGCAAAAATAAAATCTTCTAATTTTAATGCGTACAAATAATTTACTTGCTTCATTGTATTGGATTAATATTATTCTTATAAAAATCCATGATTTAATATATCATTTATATAACATTATTGCACCCTTAGTAAGTGTCAAAGTCGACCTCTTGTCTTATTTCTTCGAGATTAAACGGGATACTTACTGAGTACACGTTGTTTTTGTACTCATACTACACTTCTACACATTTCTTTTGCACAGGCTCATGCACTTCTAGTGGCCTAGTGGGCGTTGAAGCATGGTTGACATGGAGACTAGGTAAGTTGTATTTCCTCGAGGCGACCCGCAGCTAGTATAGCCTCTCTCATGATTGTATTTATTTTCTATCCAATTGTATTTCGGACAGTTGTTGTACTTTATTCGCTTTTTTTAGAAATTGGTCATGCACTTGGGACACCCGGTTCTGTGGATGTTTATGGGTTTAGTTAGAAATATTTAAAAAGTTGTTAAATGTCTCATTATTTCTTCAGTGGAATGTATTATGTATTGATTAAACGTATAAAATAAGTGGTTTCGAAAATATTTAAAATGAGAATTTATTTTAGTATTTTTGATTGGCTAGCCTGATAGCGGTGTCCGGCGTCATCGCGACCCTTAGTGGATTTTGGGTTGTGACAACATGGTATCAGAGAACTAGGTTCCTAGGGTCTCACGATTCATTAGCAAGTCTAGTAGAGTCTCGCGGATCGGTACGGAGACGTCTGTACTTATCCTTGGGGGGCTACAGGACTGTTAGGAGTACTTCCCTTCTTGATTTCTCATCGTGCAATTTGATCCATGGAGGCTTATGCCTTTAAATCATTCATATTGAATCTTGTGCGACTCGAACCGTTTCTTATAAATCGAGAATTGAAGAATTGTTATGGTACTACCAATGCAGTGCGGGGTGTTTCTCCTTGTATAGTTGTCTGAGCTATTATCGTCACCTTGTGGAATGATATTCTGTCGTTTCAGCTCAGTAGCGGTACTTCTGAGAGCTCTAAGGCTAGGCACAAGTTGCCATGAGGCTATAAACTATTGTTCCACAGTATTGATATGATGGTAGGACATTTGCCTACGTGTCAGGGCAGTGAATGACTTGAAGGGAGGTTTACTCAGTGCATAATCTAGAGATTCAGTATTTTATTCCCGGCAAGGGAAAGACAATCGGACTAAGAATGGTCAGATGTGGGCTGGTGGAGTAATGAGACTTGGTATTTGCAAGCGTGGTGGAGATTTCTTCAATGATGGGGTGTCGTTGTCCTAATTGAACGTACTAAGTTCGCCTGTGTCATGATCTTCTACAATTCGCATTTGGGGCAAGCTATTGTGAAATAGTATTGAAAATGCGGTTGTAAGATATCGTAGGGTGCGGTAGTTCAGGGTTGAATCGGTGTTGCTGATGTCGACGGTATGAGGAAGATGATCTTTCAAAAGGTGTAAAGTTAGCATCAATTGTGGGTTCAAGTTCCACGAATATAGATTTTATTTAAGGCAACACTGAGCAGCAACGAACGAGAAAGGGCATGTGGGGAATGTCATACGGTAGTTAAAATTTCTAGAAGGCCAGGTATAAGAAGCAAAGGTCGAGTAGTCAAATAAAGAGGTGAGTTTCGCCAAAGTGGGAGAGTTTGGAGTGATTTGGGAATTTTAGTAATTGATGATTTGGGCCTACATATTAATTTTGAGTATGGGCTATCAGGCGGCAGGAGATTTTGATATAGCGAAAAGAGGCTGCTAGAAATGGAGTAGGCTACAACCATAACATGAATTTGAAGGATGTTGCTGCACATTTAATTGATGTTCACGAGAGGTGAATGGACTTATGCAGCTAGAGAGTGAGCCCGGACTCAGGATGGCCTGTTGATATCGTAGTAATGGTACCCCGTGCAACAACGTTAGAAGATGTCGGAAAGTGATTTCCACAGGTGGGTTATTCCCTGTGAGTAGGTTAGCAGTTGCGAGGTTGGAAGGCTTCTACGAAGAATTCTATTGGTTATACAGCAAAGAGATCGGTCGTGCAAATGTGGTTGATGATTCAGCGTATAAAAGGGGGTTTTACAGAAAGATTACGAGAATTTTGCCGATTGATCGCGCAAGGTTATGTTAGTGAAAGATAAGGAATCCTGCTGAATTTTAGAGTTGTGTATTAGTGGCTTCAAACTAAGTGGGAGAGTCCCACCGCCTACGATTGGATTGTATGGTTATCTTCTTATGAGGTTTTGAGTTATCGGTGTATTGGTAGGTTATTTCAGCTACAGGAAAGGAGCATAAGTGATAATTTGGGCAACGGAATTGTTAAAGGTGTGTTATGATTGGCCTTTATGGCTCATGCTCAGACTTGGGAATGAATTCAGGATTCATGCCTTGCATGGATGCAGATTTTCAGGAAAGTTTAGAATTTGCACAAAACAATTGCCCAGAAAGAAGAGAAGATATAGATGTTTTTTCCTTTTTCTGTAATTTTTACATAAACTAAAATGTTGCAGGAAGAAATTAATGATTAGCAAGATGAATTCTTCGTTATGAATTGATTCAATATGATGGCTAATGACCATCCTATTTATAGGCAATTAGGGAGGTTGCATGTAAGACAAGTGTGTAGAGTCTTTTAACACTTGTCCAAATATATAGTCCACTTGGCTTCAATATTAACAAGTGTACATAATCTTCCATGCATGAAGACACATGGTAGATTTGCATTCCCACTTGCCAAAGTCATTCAACACTTGTCTTTAAGGCTTCACGCAAGAAGCCACATTGAAATAGATAGAACACTTGAAAAATAAAAAGACCCATGGCTATTGGTTGTAAATGGATTTCCAAAAAGAATTTTTTGACTTTGCATTATAAATAATACCAACAATCCTCCACTAATGCAAAGACAGAAATAAAACAATTTTGGGCAAAATAAGGAACATGTACTTAAGTGCCAATATCTTTCGATTTGAATTGACACATATTTAAATGAGGCAACAACTAACATCCACAAAGTGAAGTACTCTTGAACTGAATGGACATTAATTGCGATCCCCACAACACATACTATATCCTTAATTTTATACAAAATCTCCTATAATAACAAAGTGCTTTTATGGTCATGCACGTACCTTGGGTCTCATGAGTTCTTTAGAAAGACATCCCAAGTCTTTGATAAAACTCGACCACACCTTTATAGTCACATAGGTGATTCCATCAAGTCTATCCACGCATAGACTACCTTAAGGCTATGGAATCATTAAGAGAAAAATAAACTTAACCTTATAAAGCACTATTACATGCCATAGGGATAGGAAATATAGTGCATATTGAGGCATCATATGGCTTTGTTTGACCACAAACGGGTATCCACCATACTTCCTCAATCCATGGGCTTTAGCCCCACCCCTTTGACGTTTCAAGGATAACTCTCCTTGCTAAACCCTTGGTTAAAGGATCCGCCAAAATTCTTTTGGATCTTACAACAACAACAACAACCCAGTATTCCCACTTAGTGTGTTCTGGGAAGGGTAGTGTGTACGCAGACCTTACCCCTGCCCTTGGGTAGAGAGGCTGTTTCCAAATAGACCCTCGACATCCTTCCCTCCAAGAACTTCCCACCTTGCTCTTGGGGGAACTCGAACTCACAACCTCTTGGTTGGTTGGAAGTGGAGGTTGATTACCATCAGAGCAAGCCCTCGGATCTTACATATTCCAAAAAAAATAACACCATGTTTCAATAACTATTTTATAACACCATGCCTAATGCAGATATGTCTTCTTTTTCCATTGTACACACTATTTTTGGCAATTCCAAATACTGCCTGTCAGTCACAATGTAAAGAAACTGGTGAAGCTTGTCTTCCTCACAAAGGCGCATATGCCAATAAGTTTCTCAACCACTCAGCTTCTTGCCCTGCCAACTCAAGAACAATGAATTCAGACTCCATAGTAGCTCGTGCTATACACGTTTGTTTTGAAGACTTCCATGAAATAGCACCTACACCCAAAGTAAGCACATAGTCACTAGTGGAGCTAACTTCATCATTCTCCGTAACCCAATTTGCATCACAAAATATTTCTAAAACAATGGAAAAATTTATTAAAATGCAAACACCAATGCATAGTACCTCTCAAATACCTTAGCAAACGATTAAGAGCATTCCAGTGTTCACTACTAGGGTTGTGAGTATGTTAACTCAATTTACTAACAGTGTAAGCAATATTAGGTCGTGTATAATTCATGAGAAACATTACACTACCAATCATCATAGCATACTCTATTTGAGAAATACTAGATTCCTTATTCTTTTCTTGTGTATTCTAGGATCATAAGGAGCTCTCACAGGTGTTACATCAAAACAATTAAACCTTTTCAGCATTTTCTCAATATAATGAGACCGAGACAATGAAAAACCATTACAAGTTCTTTTGATTTTAACCCATAAAACCACAACTGCTTCTCCAATATCTTTCATTTCAAATTTAGAAGACAAAAAATTCTTAGTCTCATTAACGACATTCACATTAGGGCCAAATATTAACATGTCATCCACATACAAACATATAATAACACAATCTAATCCGATCATTTTGGAATAAACACAAGTATCAGATGCATTAACAACAAAATCATTACCCACTAATGTGCTATTAAACTTTTTGTACCATTGCTTAGGTGCCTTCTTTAGACCATACCAAGACATTCTCAATTTGCATACTTTATTCTCCTGTCCTTGGATCACAAATCCCTTAGTTGAGACATATAGATCTCTTCCTTTAAATCACCATTTAGGAAAGCTATTTTAACATTTCTGACGGGTGCTTCATCGAGGGGGTATTCATGTGTTAGAAGATTTATGGAATTGATTATTTGGGGCCAAGTTAGAGCGGGTGGCTCTCAACAGTGGTCCTAGTAAATTCAATGGTTAAAAATGCGGTGCCTAAGGATTTAATCTGCAATATGTTTAGGAATCGGGCTTGTGAAGCAGCTCACGATAAGTGGCTCAGAATGTTCTATGATGTTTTGACTTGTAGCGTAGCATTGAGAAGAAAAGAAGAAAAAGGACTTCGGATTAGTAGAGGAATTATCTGAATGGATGTGTCAGTCGAGATGCAAATGTGCACACAAGGAAGGTATGAAATGGTTCGTGGGATTTGGAAAAACATGGTCTTGTGTTTCAAGGCCACTCGGGTGGAGTGCATTATATGTTGAATGAAGTTATTATTACTCTAAGGCAATCGAAGATAAATTGGAAGAAAATGGATTGATTTGTCATAGTTGAATTGGCATATTGGTGGTAGTGATCAGTTCCTTCAGCACGACCAAGTTATGCAAGTGATTTGTGGCGGTATGTATGAGGCTGGTCGACCTCCGTAATTGATGTTATTCAGAAATATTCTACTGTTATGGCTTGTCATGTGTAGGCGGGTCCTGGAAGTGCTATGCTAGCTTAAGACCACTAATTAGAGATTTGGCCTATTCTACGGTTATAAGAATTCACCTGTGTGTCGCAATGGTTCTCCTGGAGTGAGTTAAGTGGAAAGATTTTATACAATGAAGTGTTAATCTATTGGTGGTCCAAGAGTTATGATGGGAATCGTGTTCTATTATATATTGGCGTGTTAGGTGCAGTGAGTGGTATGGAATTTTAAGTGAGGATCAAGGTTATAGTTCGGTGTGGACGGGAATGTCACGAGCTCGGATGAGTAGGAAAGTAGTTTTGATGTTTGACGTAAGTTGGTATTAATTTCAGCATCACCTGATATCGGTGTTTATGGAGGAGGCTTTGCATCCTGGTTATGGATTCTTGATTGCTTTTTAGCGTTAGTGCAGTCGGTTGTATGGATGTATAGACTTGTTATCTGTTATGAAAGGTCGTGGGGGTGTATTCCACGGGAAGATTGCACAAGCGTGGCATGTAGTCATTGATTGATTAAAGGATGAAACCTAGTATAGAGATCGTGGTGGTATCATTAGTATGAGAATTTATGTCTGGAGGGCACTCGGTTTATTGGGTTATGGATTGTGGATGATTGCTCCGGTTATGAAGGTTGTTCTTATGTGTTATTAGAGAAAAGGGAGTATTTATGGACCTTTGAAAGGTTATTAGCCTATTTCGGTGCGATCAGAATCAGCTTGAGATCTATGGAGTGATTTAAATGTGAATGTGGACTTTATATCAGGCCAGACATGTTCATTTCAGCAATGCCTCCTTATGGAGGAGTAGTCAAGGTGTTATTTCGTT
This sequence comes from Nicotiana glauca, assembly GCA_026770625.1. NCBI lineage: Eukaryota > Viridiplantae > Streptophyta > Magnoliopsida > Solanales > Solanaceae > Nicotiana > Nicotiana glauca. The sequence goes on along the minus strand of MU713466.1, from coordinate 34,294 downwards.
GTCAAATATTTCCTATAACGATACCTTGCCGTGTTAGTTGTGAGACGGCTTGGGAAGTTGCTTATGTGTTGAGGTTCTGCGAAGAGATGATTTTATATGAGCAAAATGGCTCTTAAGATTCATATCGTATATCGCACCTCAGTTGCGCTTGAGTTTTTTTAGCTTATAACGCTATATGTTCCCTTAGGGATGTTATTATGCACTTAGCGTGCTTATGACCGAAATTTGGTATTTTTGTTGTATTGAGAAATTTTGCTCGATGTGCATCTTCTTAGGTGAGTGTTATGGGTGGATCAGGTGGCACGCCGCCATAGGTATGTTATTTAGATCGGGTTGTGTGCCGCAACAGTGTGGTGTTGAATGCAGTTTTCAACTTCATCTTATGTGTGTTTATTTCCCTTTTTCTGAGGGAAGTTCACATCAGTTGCGTGATTGAGTAGTTCCTTCTAGAGTTTGTTTCCCTTTGTATCATGTTCGAATTGATAGCCTATTGGTACATTGTGGCAGCATATGAGACTTTTGATTATGTCCCGGGTAGCTTATTGCCTGAGCAGTTCGTACTGGGTGAGACGAGATCATTGGACTTAGGATTAGTGCAATCTGAGTATGTGAAGTATATTAAAGAGCAAAGGCCATTATTTGGCTCAGAAAGAGGTGATGGTTCTTCGCAGGGTATAGACCCTATAAATCATTGATTCGGCAGTTGATTATAAATTTTTATGCATCCTTTCCATCGTGGCGGCATTGCGAGAGTTGGAATAGGACTTATATATGTCATGGGGTGTATTATGAGCATCAGATTCGGGAAATGTCGACTAGTATGATCAAAGAGTGTTATTATGGTCTTGTGAATGATCGGGTGCATGGTATGAATTTAGAAAGGGTATGCAGTCATGTTCTGGTACAGTTTGTGGTGATTGATACGGTGTTCATATGTTGAAAGCAGGCCTGGCAGAGAATTTCGAATGTTGAAACCGGGCACCAAGGCTTATATGCCTAAATTAAAGAGGTTATCTTTCGATTTGATCGAGCTGACGTGCCCGACTAAGTTGTAGTAGCACGGGTAGGTGCACTAGGTATTAAGCAGTTATTCCAGCAACCCCAACACAGTTCCTAGTACGTTCGAGGATGAACGTATATTTATGTGGAAGAGGATGTAATGACTCGACCTGTCATTTTGAGCCCTAGTGCGCCGTTCAACAGTTCGAGGGCATGAGCAGCTTCCATTCAGGCATTATAACTTGTACGCATGGTCGGAATTAAATTTCAGGAAGTTCGGAGTTGACTTGAAGAGGAAATTCTCATTTCAGAAGCTTTAAGTTTAGAGAAATGACTAGGATTGGATTTTAGATTAAACGACCTCGAAATTGAGATTCGAAGGTTCTATCAGGTTTGTATGATGATTTCGGACTTGGGCATATGCCCAGATCGGGTTTTGGGGGACCCAGGAGTGTTTTGGCGCCTATTATGGAAGTTAGCATTTTGGAAGAAATTTCATAAGTTTCGATTGAAGTGCATTTCAGTGTTATCGATATCCGTTTGGGATTCCGAGTCCTGGAGTAGCTCCGTATGGTGATTCTGGAGTTGGGAGCGAGATCAGAAGTGAATTCGGATGTCCGTGGAGCATTTTGGAGACAATTGGCTAAAGATCGAAATTTAAAGCATTTTGAGAGGTTTGATCGGAGGTGGACATTTTGATATCGAGGTCGGAACCTGATTTCGAAAGTTGGAGTAGGTCTGTAATGTCGAATATGACTTGTGCACAAAATTTGAAGTCAATGGGACGTGATTTGATAGGGTTAAACATCGAAAATAGAAGTTTGAGATTCTAGAGATCATAAAGCTTGGATTGGAGGTCGATTCTTGATTTTAGCATTGTTTTATATGATTTGAGGCATCGAGCAAGCCCGTAATGTGTTTGGGACTGGTTGGTATAATTAGTTGAGGTCCCTGGGGCGTCGGGTGGATTTTGGGAGGTTAACGGATCGAAAATGGAATTTTGAAGATAGCTGAAGGGGTCTGGTTGCTGGTATAACCGCTTCTGCGGAGGGTTTACCACAGAAGCGAGGAATTGAACCGCCAAAGCGGTTGGGCGTGAAGAGGGTTGGGACCGCAGATGCGGTCCTTTTGCCGTAGATGCGGGACTGCATCTACGGAAGAGAGGGTGCAGAAGCGAAAAAAAAGGAGCCTGGAGGAAACCGCACAAGCAGTAGGATGGCTCGCACCAGTGAAACCGCAGAACCGGTCAGGGGACCATAGGTGCGGAAAATGCTGGAGGCAGAAAGTGTTTTAAAAATGGGGTTTGGCCATTTTCTCTCATATTTTCTTTGGTTTGGGCGATTCTTAGAGGGATTGAAGAGGGAATTTTCATCATCAATGATAAGGTATGCTATCCCCACCTATCTTGAGTTAAATACATTAATTATGTATGGAGTTTAGCGTGTAAATAGGTAGAAATTTGGGGTTCCTAAAAATTGATATTCTTGGAATTTGACAATGATTTTGGGTATGGAATTGAGAGTAAATTATATATTTGTCTTTGTGAAGTTATGGGTAAGCTTAATCTTCAAAAAAATTTGGAATCCGGGTATGTGGGCCCGAGAGCATTTTTGTTAGCTTTTCAATTGAGATTAGGAATCGTTATAAATTGGATTAATATGAATTGTTTATCGTATATGTGACGACCCCGCCGGTCGTCTCATGAGTTACCGGTCTATTTCCCCTATTTCTACTTCTTATTGCTTTTTTCATATGTGTTTTGAGGTATCGGGTTGGTTGGATTGAATCCGGGTTTGTTTTGGAGAGGTTTGAGACACTTAGTCTCTTTTAAGGACGATTAAGTTAGACAAGTCAACCAGATGTTTACATATGGGTTAGAGGGCTCGGATTTGAGTTCCGATGGTATTGTTAGCTTCGGGAGGTGATTTGTGACTTAGGAGTGTGATCGGAATGGGTTTTGGAGGTCCGTAGTAGAATTATGCTTGAATTGAAGAAGTTGATATTTTGGCGATCTCCGGTTGTGAGGCGAGATTTTGATCCAAGGGTCCGAATGGAATTTCGAGAGTCGCAGTAGCTTCTTTAGGTTATTTGAGATGTGTGTGTAAAATTTCAGGTCATTTGGATATGGTTTGGTAGGGTTTTTGATCAAAAGCGTATTTCGGAAGATTTTAGAAACATAGGCTTAAATTCGATGTGATTTGGTAGATTTGATGTTGTTTGAGGTGTTATGATTATTGGAGAAAGTTTGAATAAGGTGTTGGGTTATGTTTGTGCCTTTGGTTGAGGTCCCGGGGGGCCTCGGTTGAGTTTTGGGTGATCAATCAGACCTTTTTAGAGTTTGGAAGATTACAGATTTTTTGTTCCAGTAGTTGCAGGTATTTTGTTCTTCCCGTTCACGAATGGCACCTCGCGTTCACTTAGAAGGAATTGAGGAAAGCCATAAATTAGCCTTCGCGTTTGTGAGATGGGATCCGCGTTCACAAAAGGATGGGAAACAGTGCAACGCGTTCACGAGGTGGTCATCGCGTAGAGTATTTTTGGGTCTAAGGGGTTCGAGGTCTTTTGCTCATCGCGTTCGCGTAAGGGCTATCGCGTTCGCGAAGGTATAGGAGGAGAAATCATCGCATTCGTGGTTGGTGCTACGCGTTCGCGAAGAGAAAATTTTTGGTCAACGTAAGTTTTTGCTACGCGAACGCGAGAGTTAGACTTCATTCGCGAAGAAGGAAAGTCAGGTCTAGGCAGAATGTTTCTAAGTCTTCTTGCCCGCGATTTTCGGTCTATTTTCACCCATAGTTGATCATTTTGTGAGCTTTTTGAAGGAAATTAAAGAGGGATTCATGGGGAAATGATTTGATGTAAGATTTTTGGACTTAAAACTCGATTCTATTGTGAAATCCACCTAGAAATTCATGGACACTTAAGCTAAAAATTGAAGAACTTGGGCTTGGAATTTTGGACTTTTTATTTGGGATTTGAAAGGTCATTTGTGGACAGATTTTGATGTTTTTGATATGTATGAACTCGTGGGGAGATAAGGAACCTATTGGTGTAAAACTTTCTGAGTCTCGAGATGAGGGCCCAGGGCTTGGGTTTTGCTAATTTCGGGATTTTTAGTATTTTTCGTTTGTTTTTGCTTGGGTTTTGTTCCCTAAGGATGTTGTGATGTTCTCCTTCTGATTTTGGATAGATTCGAAGTGCGTGGAGGCCAATTCGAAGGGCAAAGGCGTCGCGAACTAGGGATTTAGCCGGTTCGAGGTGAGTAATGCTTGTAAATGATGTTTTGAGGGTTTGAGACCCCGGATTGAGCATCGTAATATTATATTGAGGTGAGGCACACGCTCGATGACGAGTGTGGGGTCGTGTACTATTAGGGATTTGGACTTGGTCCGTCCCGATTGATGATTTTACCGAGTATTTGATTGGAAACTATTTGCTATCATCATATATTGGGCTGAAGGCCATATTTGGGCTTCGTGCTAACTATTTGAACCCTTCGGGGCTTTTACTTGATATTTTCCTTACTTTTTTTGACTTACTATTTGGACTTAGTCATGTTAAATTCCACTGTTTACTACTCAACCATTTTTACTCTGTTTGAGACGTAAATGATATTTTAAATGATGTTTGGGCTAATAAACACTATTTTACTATTGCCCGAGGGGCTTGTGATATGTGCGCCACGATTGGAGGCCGAGAGCCTGAGATATGTGCGCCACGAGATGACTTGATTGATATGAGGCCGAGGGCCTAGGATTGATGCCATGCGATGCCTTATTATTGCGCTTGGGCCGTAAGGGGGCCCTCCAGGAGTCTTCACACCCCCAGTGAGCGTGGGTACCCATTGTGATGTGAGTTTGAGCCCAAGGGGCAGTTACTGTTATGAGATGTTGCCCGATGGGTAGATGTGGTATTACTGTGCCCGAGAGGCAAATTCCTATTTATTTATGTTATTATATTAACTGTCAATTACCTATTTACTGGTTTTAAAAGTGCATTTCCTTGATTTTTACCGATTTCACTGAATTTAATTGATTTTACTGCTTCATTATAGACTGTCATATGCTTTACGTGTTTTCTTGCTTTCATTCATTATTAATATTCATTACTCACTGAGTTAGAGTACTCACTTTACTCCCTGCACCCTGTGTGCAAATTCAGGCATAATTGGTTCCGCTCCGGAGTGTTGATTTCCTCCAGTTCTAGGCGGGCCTATTCGGAGACTATGAGGTAGTTGTTGACGTCCGCAACCCCGTGTCTCTATTTCTCTATCATTTATGTTCCTTTCAAAAAAATTGTAGTAGTTTATGACCTTAGTAGACAATATTGTGGTTCATAGATGCTCGTGACTTGTAACACCCTAGTTAGGGCTGTGTCGGGTTAGATTTTAGCACATTGTTATTTATATTTCTATTATTATGTACTATTAAATTATGTTTAGACAGTATTGTGGTTTATAGATCAGTTGCTCCACCACCACCCGCCCAGCCAACTAGTGGTGGGCATTTGTCAGCCAGGTGTCGCCCTAGAGGGGGAGGCCGATCAGAGGGTGGCCAGTCCCATTACTATGCTATTCCAGGCAGATTCGATGCTCTTGCCTTTGATGCCGTAATTTTAGGTATTATTTCAGTCTTCCATAGAGATGCCTCTGTGTTATTTGATCTCGGTTCCACCTATTCTTATGTGTCATCGTACTTTGTTCACTATTTGGGTACTCCTCGTGAGTTTCTTGCTTACCTATTCATGTATCTACCCGGGTGGGTGATACCGTTTTTGTAGACCGCATGTACCGGTCGTGCGGGGTGATTATTGGGGGTCTGGATACCCGAGTTGATCTTTTATTATTAAGTATGGTGATTATTGGAGGTCTGGAGACGTGCTATTCTAGACTGTCATGCTAAGACAATCACGTTAGCTATACCGGGTTTGCCACACATTGAGTGGCGAGGTGTGACAGATTATGTTCCTAGTAGAGTGATTTCTTTCTTGAAGGCCCAGCATATGGTTGGGAAGGGTTGTCTTTCGTATCTTTCCTTTCTGAGGGATGTGGGAGCTAAGGCTCCTAGTATTGATTTTGTCCCAGTTGTGAGGGATTTCCCTGATATATTTCCTGCAGACCTGTCGCGCATGCCACCGGATAGGGATTTCATTTTTGTGTTGACCCGGTGCTGGGTACTCAACCCATTTCTATTCTACCGTATCGTATGGCACCAGCAGAACTGAAGAAGTTAAAAAAGTAGCTTCAGGAACTCCTAGATAAGGGGTTCATTCGGCCTAGTGTGTAACCTTGGGGTGCGCCGGTTTTGTTTGTGAAGAAGAAGGATGGAACTATGAGAATTTGCATTGATTATAGGCAATTGAACAAAGTAACAATTAAGAACATATATCCTTTGCCTCACATTGATGATTTATTCTACCAACTTAAGGGAGCGAGGGTATTCTCCAAGATTGATCTCTGTTCTGGTTATCACCAGTTGAAGATCACGGATTCGAACATTCTTAAGATGGCTTTCAAGACCAGATATGGTCACTATGAGTTCCTGGTTATGTCTTTTGGGCTGACCAATGCCCCAGTAGCGTTCATGCATCTGATGAACAATGTGTTCCGACCTTATCATGACTCATTTGTTATAGTTTTCATTGATGATATCCTGGTATATTCACAAAGTCAAGAGGAGCACGCGGAGCATTTAAGGATTGTGTTGCAGAGATTGAGGGAGGAGAAGCTTTATGCAAAGTTCTATAAGTGTGAATTTTGGCTCAGTTCAGTGGCATTATTGGGACACGTGGTGTCCAGTAAGGGTATTCAGGTTGACCCGAAGAAGATAGAGGCGGTTCAGGGTTGGCCTAGACTATCCTCAGTCGTAGAGATTCGTAGTTTTCTTGGTTTGGCAAGCTATTATTTTTGGTTTGTTCAGGGATTCTCATCTATCGCATCACCCTTGACCAAGTTGACTCAAAAGTGTGCTTTATTTGTATGGTCGGACGAGTGTGAGGAGAGCTTCCAGAGGCTCAAGACAGCTTTGACCACAACTCCAGTATTGGTTTTGCCATCAGCTTCAGGTTTATATACCGTGTATGGTGATGCTTCGGGAGTAGGGATTGGTTGTGTGTTAATGTAGGAAGTTAGAGTTATTGCTTAGGATTCCCATCAGTTGAAGCCCCATGAGAAGACCTACCCCGTTCATGATTTGGTGTTGGCTGCCATAGTTAACGTATTGAAGATTTGGAGGCATTACTTGTATGGCATATCTTGTGAGGTATTCACAGATCATCGCAGTCTTCAACATTTCTTCAAGCAAAAGGTTCTTAAGCATTATGATATCACTATATTGTACCATCCGGGCATGTTGTGGCCGATGATTTGAGCTAAAAGGCAGTGAGTATGGGGACTTTGGCATATATTCCAGTTGGGGAAAGACCTCTTGCAATTGATGTTCAGGATTTAGCCAACCGGTTAGTGAGGTTGGATATTTCAGAGCCTAGTCGGGTATTGGCTTGTGTGGTTTCTCGGTCTTCCCTATATGAGTGCATTAGAGAGCGCTAGTATGATGATCCACATTTGCTCGTCCTTAGAGATAGAGTTCAGCATGATGATGCCATAGATGTGACCATTGTAGATTATGGGTTATTGAGGATGCAAGGCCGGATTTGTGTGCCCAATGTAGATGGGCTTTGAGAGTTGATTCTGGAGGAGGCCCATAGCTCGCGATATTCTATTCATCTAAGAGACGCGAAGATGTATCAGGATCTTAGACACCATTACTGGCGGCGGATAATGAAGAAAGATATTGTGGGATTTGTAGCTCGGTGCCTCAATTGCCAGCAGGTGAAATATGAGCATCAGAGACCGTGGCTTGCTTCAGAGGATGGATATTCCAGAGTGGAAGTGGGAGCGGATCATTATGGATTTTGTTGTTGGACTCCCTCGGACTTTCACGAAGTTCGATACTATTTGGGTGATTGTGGATAGGCTGACCAAGTCCGTGCACTTCATTCCTATTTGCACTACTTATTCTTCAGAGTGGCTAGCAGAGATATATATATTCGGGAGATTGTTTGGTTGCATGGTGTCCCAGTTTCTATCATTTCAGATCGGGGCACTCAATTTACTTTCCAGTTTTGGCAATCTATTCAGCGAGATTTGGGTACTCAGGTAAAGTTGAGCATAACTTTTCACCCTTAGACAGACCACCAGTCCGAGCGCACCATTCAGATATTGGAGGATATGCTACTCGCTTGTGTTATTGATTTTTTAGGGTCATGGGATCAATTTCTACCGCTTGCAGAGTTTGCTTATTACAACAGCTACCAGTCGAGTATTCAGATGGCTCCATATGAGGCCTTGTTTGGGAGATAGTGTAGATCTCTCGTTAGTTGGTTCGAGCCCGGTGAGGCTAGGATATTTGGGACAGATGTGGTATAGGATACTTTAGATAAAGTGAAGGTAATTCTGGAGATGCTTCGTACAGTGTAGTTAAGGAAAAAGAGTTATGCTTACAAGAAGGTTCGAGATGTGTCCTACATGGTCGTTGAGAAGGTCCTGTTGAAGGTTTTGCCCACGAAGTGTGTTATGAGATTCAGAAAGAAACGAAAGTTTAGTCCGCGGTTTAATGGGCCTTTTGAGGTACTTCGGAGGATTGGGGAGGTGGCTTATGAGCTTTCTTTGCCACCCAGCTTGTCGAGTGTGCATCCGGTTTTCCATGTTTTTATGCTCCGGAAGTATATTGGAGATCCGTCTCATGTTCTGGATTTTAGCATGGTTCAATTGGAGGGTGATTTGACTTATGATGTGGAGTCAGCATCTATTTTGGAACATCAGGTTCGGACGTTGAGGTCAAAAGATATAGCTTCGGTAAAGGTGCAGTGGAGAGCTTGGCCCGTGGAGGAGGCTACCTGGGAGACTGAGCCGGAGATGCGGAGCAGATATCCTCACCTGTTTGAGGCTTTAGGTATGTTTCTTGACTCGTTCGATGAGGAACGTTTATTTTAATTGGGAGGATATGACGACCTGGCTGGTCGTCTCATGAGTTACCAGTCTGTTTCCCCCATTCCTGCTTCTTGTTGCTTTGTTCATCTGTGTGTTGAGGTATTGTGTTGGTTTGATTGAATCCGGGTTTGTTTTGGAGAGGTTTGAAACACTTAGTCTCTTTTATGGAAGATTAAGTTGGAAAAGTCAACTAGATGTTAACTTATGGGTTAGAGGGCTTGGATGTGAGTTCCGATGGTTCAGTTAGCTTCGGGAGGTGATTTGTTACTTAGGAGTGTGATTGGAATGGGTTTTGGAGGTTCGGAGTAGAATTAGGATTGAATTGGCGAAGTTAATATTTTGGCGATTTCCGGTTGTTAGGCAAGATTTTGATTCATAGCTCGGAATGGAATGCTGAGAGTCGTAGTAGCTCCATTAGGTCATTTTGGATGTGTGTGTAAATTTCAGGTCATTTGGATGTGGTTTGGTTGGGTTTTTGATCAAAAGCGTATTTCGGAAGATTTTAGAAACTTAGGCTTGAATTCGTTGTGATTTGGTAGATTTGATGTTGTTTGAGATGTTTTGATGATTGGAGCAAGTTTTAATATGGTATTGGGTTATTTTTATGCCATTGGTTGAGGTCTCGGGGGCCTCGGGTGAGTTTTGGGTTGTCAATTGGACCATTTTAGAGTTTGGAAGATTGCAGATTTTTGGTTCCAGCAGTTGCAGGTATTTTGTTCTTCGAGTTTGCGGGTGGCACCTCGCGTTCGTGTAGAAGGAATTGAGGAAGGCCAGAAATTAGCCTTCGCGTTCGCGAGATGGGCTCCACATTCGCGGAAGGATGGGAAGCAGTGCAACACTTTCGCAAGATGGTCATCGCGATCGCGTAGAGTATTTTTGGGTCTGAGGGGTTTGAGGTCTTTTGCTCATCCCGTTCGTGTAAGGGGTATCACATTTGCGAAGGTGCAGGAGGAGGAAGTATCGCGTTCACGGTTGGTGCTATGCATTCGCGGAGAGGAAATTTTTGGTCAACGTAAGTTTGTGCTACGCGAACGCGAGAGTTGGACCGCGTTCGCGAAGAAGGAAAGTCAGGCCTGGGAAAATGTTTTTAAGTCGTCTTGTACATGATTTTGGGTCTATTTTCACCCATATTGATCATTTTGAGAGCTTTTTGAAGGAAATTAAAGAAGGATTCAAGGGGAAACAATTTGAAGTAAGATTTTTGGGCTTAAACTCGATTCTATTGTGAAATCCACCTAGAAATTCATGGAAACTTAAGCTAAAAATGGAAGAACTTGGGCTTGGAATTTTGGACTTTTGATTTGGTATTTGAAGGGTCATTTGTTGATGGATTTTAATGTTTTTGGTATGTATGAACTCGTGGGGAGATAAGGAACCTATTGCTGTAAAAATTTTTGAGTCTCGAGATGTGGGCCCGGGGCTCGGATTTTGCTAATCTCGGGATTTTTCGTACTTTTTGATTGTTTTCGCTTGGGTTTTGTTCCCTTAGCATGTTGTGATATTATCTTTCTGATTTTGGATAGATTCGATGCGTGTGGAGGCCAATTCGAAGGGCAAAAGTGTCGCGAGCTAGGGATTTATCCGGTTCGAGGTAAGTAATGCTTGTAAATGATGTTCTAAGGGTTTGAAACCCCGGATTGTGCATCGTAGTACTATATTGAGGTGAGCCACACGATCAATGACAAGTGTGGGGTCGTGTACTATTATGGATTTGGACTTGGTCCATCCCGATTGATAATTTTACCACGTATTTGATTGGAAACTTTTTGCTATCATCATTTATTGGGCTGAATGCCATATTTGGGCTTCGTGCGAACTATTTGAACACTTCGGGTCTTTTATTTGATATTTTCCTCAGTGTTTTGACTGACTACTTGAACTCAGTCATGTTAAATTCCACTGTTTTACTACTCAGCCATTTTTACTTAGTTTAAGTCTTAAATCATATTTTTAAATGATGTTTGGGCTCAGAAACAATGTTTTACTATTGCTCAAGGGGCTTGTGATGATTTTTGACTGAGTTAGGCCGAGGGCCTATATTGTGAGGAGATAATGGTACTAATTGGAGGCCGAGAGCCTGAGATGTGTGCGCCACGAGGTGGCTTGATTGATATGAGGCCCAAGGCCTAGGTTTGATTCCACGAGATGGCTTGTTATTGCGCTTGGGCTGTAAGGGGCCCCTCCAGGAGTCTGTACACCCCCAGTGAGCGTGAGTACCCATTGTGATGTGTGTTTGAGCCCCAGAGGCAGTTACTGTTGTGAGATGTTGCCCGAGGGGCGAATGTGGTGTTACTGTGCCTGAGAGGCAAATCCCTATTTGTTTATGTTATTATATTAACTGTCAATCGCCTGTTTTACTGGTTTGAAAAGAGCATTTCCTTAATTTTTACTGGTTTCACTGAATTTAATTGGTTTTACTGCTTCATTATAGACTGCCATATGCTTTACGTGTTTTCTTGCTTTCAGTCATTATTTATATCCATTACTCACTGAGTTGGAGTACTCATTTTACTCCCTGCACCCTGTGTGCAGATTCAGGCGTAGATGGTTCCGCCCAGGAGTGTTGATTTCCTCCCATTCTAGGTGGGCTTATTCGGAGACTACGAGGTAGATTTTGACGTCTGCAGCCCCGTGTCTCTATTTCTCTATCATTTCTGTTCCTTTCCAAACAATTGTATTATTTTATGACTTTAGTAGACAGTATTGTGGTTCATAGATGCTCGTGACTTGTGATACCCCGGTTAGGGCTGTGTCGGGTTGGATTTTCCCACATTTTTATTTATATTTCTGCTATTCCGTACTATTAAATCATGTTTAGACTATTTTGTGTTGCTTAATTGCTTTAAATTATTAATTGGGTTATAGTGGTTGGCCTTGTCTTCACGAGAGGCGCCATCACGACCTGATTTGGGATTAGGGTCGTGACAGTAGATTAATGAATTTGCATAATCATTGGCTAGTTTGGAGTATTTGGCATAGATTCAAGTCATCAGAAGGGCGTGGAATGTCGGTTATGGATCTTCGGAGCAAGGTGAGTCTCCTTTCTAACCTTGTAAGAGGGAATTGTCCCCATAGGTGAATTAATTGGTTATGTGCTCCTCTGTTTGGGGGCTACATCAGCACGAGGTGACAAGAGTCCATGCATAGCTACTATTATGTTATAATCCGGATAGTCTAGGACCCAAAAGCATACTGTACTTGGAATATTTGTAATGTTATTGACAGTTTGAACTGCTTAAATCCTATCGAATTGGTAAATGAATTTCTAAAAAGAATTTAACTTCATTTTTCTGAATGTCTAAAAGAGAATTGGTTTTCTTTGGATATTTGTGTCCTGATGACTGCTTGATTGATTGTCTGCGTGTTTAAATTCTGGAACGGGCCGAACGCCTTGGTAGATTAAATAGATGCATCTATAGTTCGCGCCATTCGACCCTCTGGCAGTGCACAGTTTAAATATTATTGTATCGGACCGTACGTCCTTGGCATGATTTGCGCATGCTTGTATTGCTTGGCTTGAACTTGTTAAAGTTGTTATAGACTCTTCCCGAATTGAGAATATTTGTATAAATGATAAAAAAAGAATTTGGAAATTTCCTATAAAAGAAAGAATTGTTTACTTGCTTCACTGTATTGAATTAAAATTATCCTTATAAAAATTCACGATTTAATATATCATTCATATAACATTATTGGACCCTTAGTAAGTGTTGAAGTCGACCTCTCATCTCCACTTCTTCGAGATTAAACGGGATACTTACTGAGTACATGTTGTTTTTCTACTCATACTACGCTTCTGTGCATTTTTGTTGCACAGACTCATGCACCTCTAGTGGCCTAGTGGGCGTAGCAGCATGGTTGACACGGAGACTAGGTGAGCTGTATTTCCTTGAGGCGACCCGCAGCTAGTATAGTCTCTCTCAGGATTCTGTTTATTTTCAGTCCAACTGTATTCCGGACGGCTGTTGTACTTTATTTGATTTTTTTAAAAAATTGCTCATGCACTTGTGACACCGGGTTCTAGGGATGTTTATGGGTTTATTCAAAAATATTAAAAAAGCTGTTAAATATCTCATTATTTCTTCCGTGGAATGTATTATATATTTATTAAACGTATAAAAGAAGTAGTTTCGAAAATATTTTAAACGAGAATATAATTAGGTATTTTTGGGTTGTTTGCCTGACAATGGTGTCCGACGCCATCACTATCCTTAGTGAGTTTTGGGTCGCGACAATCGCATTAATAATATTATTATTGGACCACTAGTAAGTGTGGAAGTTGACCTCTCGTTCGTACTTCTTCGATATTAGACGGGATACTAATTGGGTACACGTTATTTTCGTACTCATACTACACTTGCAGTGCATTTTTGTTGCACAGGTTCATATGTGGCTAGTGGCTTAGTGGCATAGCAGCATCGTTGATGCGGAGACTTAGGTGGGATGTACTTCTCGGGACAGCCCGCAGCCAGCAGAGTCTCCTCCAGATTGTTGTATTTATCCTCTATCCAACTTGTATTCCAGATGATTGTTGTATTATATTATTTCTTAGAAATTTCTCATGCAGTTGTGACACCGGTTTCTGGGATGGATATGGGATATTATGTACTTTCTTGTAAATATTCTTTTACTTATTTTCGTAAAGATTATCTTTTACTATCTGGATTGAAGGAAATATCAATTTTCAAAACTTTTGAGATAAGAATTTAATTAAGTATTTTGGTCGGCTTGCCTGGCAGCGGTGTCCGGCGCCATCACGACCTTAGTGAAATTTGGGGCCTGACACAAGAGGACCCAAATGACAAACAAACAAAAGAAAATGGACATATATTAATCATAATTATAAAAATAAGTGCGGATAAAACTGATGAGTATGTACATGGCACTGAATAAGACAAATAAAAGACTGATCTTCGCACTTATCAACATGTACTATATACCAAAATCCACTTAGAAACATAATTAGGCACTCGGAAGGTCCATGATTTTTAAGAAAATCTAAAATTCCTCTTTCGCGTGACTTTACAAACAAATCTTCAAAATTCTCGTTGAAAAGCTTAGTAGTTTCTCATTTGAAGCATAACTTACGTATTATGGCAAAATCTATCAATAGAAAAACCAATTACTGTCATAAATATTTTATACATAATATAACATAAATACAAACAAAATAAAAAGTAATAAGTTAGTCAAAAAGTCTTCTTAATGTTCAATACTCTCCGTGAGCCCTCACTTGGCTCGATCAGGAAGTTTTTAATTTATATCAACTCATTTTCGTTTATGGCTTTTGTTCTTACTCAGAAGACCCTGAGCAATCTTTACCCAAGGTATAAATCTAGGCGTTCAAATCTTTCTTGAATAGTCATGCCTCACTTCTATCACATACTTTATGTTAACTACCACGATTTGTAGAGAGAGAATTTATATTTATTATTTTAGAAAAAGCTCCGCCAACGCGTTTACTCTTTTAACTTGATTACAATCTATCAATTTATCCACAAAACAGTTAGTCCTTTCATCTTTGCGCATGAGCAATTAAAATACAGAAAGTAATGATATTAATCTCTGAATAAAAAGCTTGAATATATTGACTGACTTGAGATTTTTTGTTCATATAGTCCAGGCACACATTTTCATCATTGCACACAAAGAATTTAGAATGCATCAGAAATAAAATTCAGCAAATAGAGAATTGAATGATCTTTTGTAAGATTTGGTGAAATATGGTTCTTTTATATAAATCAATATTAACTTTTCTTATTAGTTGCAACAATTCACCTCAAAGAGAGAATCATATTCATCTATGTCCATAGGAAGTTCCAGAAATGTGATTTCCTCCATGCTTTTGCCACATGAACTTTCAGAAATATTCATTATAATTGTCACTATTGTAACTGTCAACTGTCTACTTTGCCAAATTCTATGCCCTTTACAGAAATTTTCTTAAAAGTTTTGGAAATATATTTCAATTGAATGAACAAAAAATTGACAGAAAAATATCCTATGTGATATCTTACTTAGAAAGACATATCCAAGTTGATGAGTCTTATATTTTGGAGCACATACATTTGACATATTATTTGAATCTAAAATCCTTATTCAATATATTAAGAACATATTTTCTTCCCTACTAATTATTCTCTTCTTTAACGGTTAGAAACTACTCAATATATTTTCACTGGTAAGTTAACCATTTTTTTTGTGATTCGGAATGCAAATTAGAATTATATTATGTGCCAAAGAAAAGAATATAAAAGTAAAGTATGTCAATTCTTGTTCTTTCACTTACATCTGAAATGAATTGAAAAGTAATATTATAGAACAGTTGCTCGAAATTACGAGGTTAATTCTAGTCATGTAGATTTGCTTGAGGCAACAGGTTCTTTTCTAGTATAGTAGTAAAGAATTTTAAGCATGAATGCAAACACCACATACTAGAATCCTTCTTTAAAAGCATTCCTGATGTGGCTCGTGCTGTGACCGGGCAACTATGAGCCCGTTTGGATTGACTTTAAAAAATTGGTTTTTAAGCATCGTGCTTAAAAGCACTTTTTAAGTTCTGGAACTTATTTTTTAAATAAGTAGTTATGTGCTTGGATAAAAGTACTTAAACTTAAAAAAAGTTATTAAAGTGTTTGGTAAATAAACACTTTTTCTATCAAAATGACTGAATTATCCTTAGAGATGTTAACACTAAAAAACTTAACAGGCTCTGGCTTCTCCCAGGTGGAGCCTCACGTTTCGCCTTGCACAACTAAGGCCATTGGCTTTCTCTTCAAGCCTCTCTGAAAACATCAGCAAGGACAAGCATTAAAGAGCTTAACAAGCTCGTCAGTGGACATGTCAAGTAAAGCATCGAGATTCGCCTTTCTATAAACTTCTTGAACGTCCTCTTCTTTGGTTGTCCTGCCGTCACATCGGCTTCAACATCTGCCATGGTTGTGGAGAGGGAATTGGTAACCAGACAGATAAGTAGCTCAAGCACAGTAGGGGCATGTTTGGGGTTTTCTACTAAGGGGTAATTTTGGGATTAGAAAAAATTATAAGGGATGTCAAAGCAATATGGCTTTTAAGACAATTTCAAAAAAGTTGGGTTTACCCAACTTGTTAATTTTGGCTTTTTTTAAGCAGATTTTAATTTTTTTTAAGCTATTTTTTTGGTTATCAAACGTTTTCATGAGTGAAAAAGTGCTTAACCAGCTTTTAAGCCCATCTAAACGGGCTCTATATCTTGTTTTTAAAAAAAAACTCATATTGTGAGTGTTTTTATAAGCTCACAATATTCTACATAGTCTCTTCATTTTGCCTTAATAGACAAGAGTTAATGTATGTTACTATATTAAAGGTGCAAGCTGAAGATACCCTTTCTTGTTAATTATTTTCGATCAAATTATAAAATAATTCAAAAAACTAATTACCAATTTATAACCTATATGATCTTAAATCCCATACTCCGCATTGATTACAACAACGAATTAAGCACTTATATATGCTACTCCTGAAAATATTTTAATAATAAAAATAGCAAAATAAATTAAGTAAAGATGAAAAGTTTGTCATTTCGGATCAATCGATCAACTTCAAACCTCGTTCAAGAGGAGGTAAGGAAGAAGATTAAAAGAGAAACAACATAAAAGACAAAATTTGGTCTGGAAAAGAACATGACTATAAGAGCATAGTGAGAAATCAATGTGCAAAGCAATCCGACAATATAAACAAAAATCGAAAATGGTATTATATATTAAAATTTTTAATCAGCGATCGTCAAAATCTTCATGCCATGACCCATTTCCACAATAGTTTATGAGGGCGTCTGATACCATTGTCAGGCAAGCCAGCGCGGAAACATTACTAAATTCTTATGTTGCTTTTAATTAGAAATGAGTGAAATAGATACTTAATTTGAAATTAAGCCAGAAGAGCGAAATGCCGTAAATAACGTAATTATACAATTCAAAAAAAATATTAAGTATCTACCAAAGTGTGTGCCAGAACCTGGTGTCACAAGCTACAGGCAGCTAGTAGAATATACACCCAAAAGAATATCATACTATCCTACTGTCTGAATGAGGATAGACAGAAAAATAAAAGTACAAAGGAAAGACTTCTTCAGCTGTGGGTCAACATGGAGGAAAAGCAGCTTTCCGTAGAAATCCCAAGTCCGCTCACGGGTGCGCACCAGAATGATAACCAGTTCCACCTGCCGCAGATCCTGTACAATTAAGTACAGAAGTGTAGCATGAGTACATATACAATATGTACCCAGTAAGTATCCCGTCTAATCTCGAAGAAGTAGAGACGAGAGGTCGACTCGATACTTACTAAGGTCATCAAAAATGAGGGGAATTTATACAAATCCAAGTTAATCAAACTGTACTAGAATATCACATAAAGCATGTTTACGGGTCCTAAACTACCCGGACTTAGCATAATAGTTGCTACGCACGAACTCTCGTCACCTAGTGCGTACGTAACCCCCAAATACAATGACAATTAATTCAATTATTTTGCCTATGGGGACATTTCCCTCTTACAAGGTTAGAAAGGAGACTCACCTCGTTCCAAAGCGCACTTCCAATATCAAGAACAAGCCCAAGTCCTCAAATTCGGAGCCAAACAATCTCAAACTAGTTAAATGAAGTAAGAACTAATTAATATAAGCTCACAAGATCGATTTATAGCTATTCAAGCCATTTCCCAACTATTTACATGAGTTTCCTAAATTCTAACCACGGGCCCACGGGCCCGGATTCCAAAATTGTTCGAAGGAAATCGTTCTCTACTACCTAAGGATCAATAATATATGATTTCTACTTCATTTCATAACAAATTTTGTGGTTAAATCTTAGTTTTATTAAAACCCTAGGTCTAGATCTAACCCTTTTGATTTTACCTAATTTTTGGTATTTAATCTACCTAATATACATGTATTTAAACTAAGGATGAATGGAAAATGCTATGTTGAAATCCCTTTTTTGGAAGCTCTCAAATCGCCCAAGTGTAGATTAGAAATGAAATAAATGCTCTAAGTCCCGTTTTTAAAAACTATGCCCAGCCCTCTGATGTCGCAATTGCGACACCATGCTCGCAATTGTTAGGTCGCAATTGCGACAATTCTTTCGCAAATGCGAACTGCCCCCTTTTCTACCTTGATCGCAATTGTGATGGAGGGGTCGTAAATGCGGATACCGTAGAGTTTGCAAAATGCGAAGAAAAGCTCGCAAATGTGGACACCCCAGGGTTCACAAATGCGAAGAAGAAGGTCGCAAATGCGACCACTACCCAGCCGGTCCAAGTTCGCAAATGCGATTCCGCCCCTCGCAATCGCGATGACCATCTCGCAACCGCGAGACCTGCAGCAGGGGCAAAAATACCAAAAAAAACTGGTGTGTTTTCCTATCTCCATCCATGCTTGAATCTCACCCGAGCCCTCGGGGCTCCACTTCGAACACTCACGCAAGTCCTACAATAATGTGTAAACTTGCTCAAGCAATCAAATCGCCTAATTAACACCTAAAACCACGGATATAACCCCAAAATGCATGAATTCCTCAGGAATACCCAAATTCCTATCTTTTCAATCGAATATCCGAATCACGTCAAATCAATCCCGTTTCTCACCAAATTTCACAAACAAGATTAAAATATTATACCGAACCTATACCGGGCTCCAGAACCAACATACGGGATCGATATCAATGTGATCAAGCATTTTTCCTTTTTATTAAACTGTTAGGATTTCAATTTAACAATTTTCAATAAAAATTCATTACTCAGGATAGGGGCCTCGGAATTTGATTCCAGGCATATGCCCAAGTCCCATATTTTTCCACAGACCTCCCGGGACCATCAAATCATGAGTCCTGGTCCGTTTTTTCTAAAAAGTTGACCGAAGTCAAACTTTGTCTTTTTAAAGAATCTTAAAGAAACAATTAGATATATTTCACTCAAAACTCTTCCAACTCCCGAACCAACCGTCCCCGTAAGTCGTAAATTAGCTAAAGCAAGTAAGGAAGGTTTTATTTAGGGGAAACGGGGTTCTAAAAGGCAAAACGACCAGTCGGGTCGTTACATTCTCCACCTCTTACACAAACGTTCGTCCTTGAACAGACATAGAAAAGTACCTGGACTGCTAAATAAGTGGGGATATCTGCTCTGCATGTCCTCCTCGGACTCCTAGGTCGCCTCCTCTATCGGTTGGCCCCTCCACTGGACTCTCACCGCAGAAATCCTCTTGGACCTCAACTGGCGATCCTGCCTATCAATAATAGCAACTAGCTCCTCCTCATAACCTAAACTCTCATCTAACTGAATGGTACTAAAGTCCAACACGTGGGATAGGTCGGCATGATACTTCTAAAGCATCGAAACATGAAAAAAGGGATGAACTACCGATAAACTGGGGGGGTAAGGCGAGCTCATAGGCAACCTCCCCAACTCATATCAACACCTCAAAGAGGCCAATAAACCTTGGGCTCAACTTGCCCTTCTTCCCAAACCTCATAATGCCCTTCATGGGCAAGACTTTCAAGAGAACCTTCTCGCCAACAATAAATGATACATCCCGCGCCTTCTTATCCGCATAGCTCTTTAGTCTGGACTGAGCTGTGCGAAGCCTCCCCTGAATCAACTTTACCTTATCCAAGGCATCCTATACCAAATCTGTGCCAAGTAACTTAGCCTCACTAGGCTCAAACCATTCAATAGGAGAACGACAACATCGATCATATAAAGCCTCGTACGGGGCCATCTCTATGCTGGACTGGTAGTTGTTGTTGTACGCAAACTCCGCTGAGGGAAAGAACTGATCCCACTGCCGTCCAAAGTCAATCACACATGCTCTAAGAATATCCTCCAAGATCTGAATTGTCTGCTCCAACTGTCCGTCGGTCTGAGGATGGAATGCTCTGCTAAGCTCTACACTAGTCCCCAACTCACTCTGAACGGCTCTCCAGAAATGGGAAGTGAACTGAGGGCCTCTGTCTGATATGATGGAAACTGGCACACCATGCAATCGGACTATCTTCCGAATATAAATTTAAGCATACCTCTCCGCTGTATAAGTAGTCACCACTAGAATGAAATGGGCCGACTTGGTAAACCTATCCACAATGACCCACACTGAATCAACCTTCCGCAAAGTCCGCGGCAACCCAACTACGAAGTCCATGGTGATGCGTTCCCACGTCAACTCTAGTATAGGCATCTGTTAAAGTAGCCCACCCGATCTGTGAAGTTCATACTTGACCTGCTGGAAATTCAAACACTTAGTCACATACTTTTCTATGTCTTTCTTCATCCCCCACCACTAGTAATGCTGCCTCAAATCACGATACATCTTAGTAACTCTCGGGTGAATAGAATACCGCGAACTGTGTGCCTCCTCTAGGATCCTCTTCCTCAGACCATCAACATTAGGAACACATAGACAACCCTGGAGCTGCAGAACGCCATCGTCGCCAATAGAAACCCCCTTGGCACCTCCCTGAAGTACCGTCTCTCTGAGAACCGCCAAATATGGATCATCAAACCTTAATCTGCCCCAATAACAAAGACTGAGCAACCACATATGCTACAACTCGGCTGGGCTCTGAAATGTCCAACCTCACAAGTCAGTTAGCCAAGGACTGAATGTCCAAATCTAGTGGCCTCTCCTCTGCTAGAATGAAGGCCAAACTACCCATACTCTCCACCTTTCTGCTCAAGGCATCCGCGACCATATTCGCCTTGCCCGCATGATAAAGAAAGGTGATGTCATAATCCTTTGGTAGCTCGAGCCACCTGCACTGCCTCAAATTGAGATCCCTCCGCTTGAACAAATGTTGTAAGCTGCGGTTATCGGTATAAACCTCATAAGGAACCCCATACAAATAGTGCCTCCATATCTTAAGAGCATGAACAATCGCTACCAACTCCAGATCATGCACAGGGTAATTCTTCTCATGAATTTTCAACTGACGCGAAGCATATGAAATAACTCGCCCCTCCTGTATCAACACACATCACAGACCAACGCGTGAAGCATCGTAATATAACATATATATCCCTGCACCGAAAGGCAATACAAGAACTGGTGTCATAGGCAAAGCCGCCTTGAGCTTCTAAAAACTCTCCCTACAATCATATGACTAATGGAATGGAGCACCCTTCTGGGTCAATCTGGTCAAGGGTGATACAATAGATGAAAAGCCCTGCACAAATTGCCGATAATAGCCTGCTAACCTCAGGAAACTCCTGATCTCGATCACTGAAGTAGGACGTGGCCAACTCTGAACTGCCTCAGTCTTCTTGGGATCCACCTTAATACCCTCTCCGGACACAATATGCCCCAATAATGTCACTAACTCAAGCCAAAACTCACACTTGGAGAACATAGCATATAGCTTCTGCTCCCGCAAAGTCTGAAGCACTACTCTCAAATGTTGCTTGTACTCCCCCTGGCTACGTGAGTATATTAAGATGTCGTCAATGAAGATGATAACAAAAGAATCAATATAAGGCCTGAATACCCTGTTCATCAGATCCATAAATGTTGATGGTGCATTGGTCAAGCCAAAGGACATCACTAGAAACTCATAATGGCCATATCTTGTCCTGAATGCAGTCTTCAGAACATCCGAGTCGCGAATCTTCAGCTGATGATACCCTGACCTCAGGTCAATCTTAGAGAACACCCTAGCACCCTGCAACTGGTCGAACAAGTCATCAATACGAGGCAATGGATACTTGTTCTTGATGGTGAATTTGTTCAACTGGCGGTAATCAATACACATTCACATAGTTCCATCCTTCCTCTTCACAAATAACACTGGTGCAATTCAAGGCGATATACTAGGTCTAACAAACCCCTTCGCCAACAACTCCTCAAGCTGCTCCTTCAACTCCTTAGGAGCCATACGATACGGTGGAATAGATATAGGCTGAGTGCCTGGGGCCAAATCAATACAGAAATCGATATCACGATCCAGAGGCATGCTGGGAAGATTAAAAGGAAAAACATTGGTGAACTTTTGGACTACTAGCATTGAATAAATCGTCGGAGACTCTGCAGTGGTGTCTCAAACTTAAGCTAAGTAAGCCAAATACCCTTTCCTGACCATGTACTGAGCCTTCAGGAAGGAAATAACCCTTCTAGGCATATCAACTGTGGAACCCTTCCACTCCAATCTCTGCAATCCTGGCATCATTAGCGAAATAGTCTTGGCATGGCAATCAAGGACGACGTGATATAGAGATAACCAAGCCATGCCCAGGATGACCTCAAAATCGATCATATCCAGCAATAGAAGATCTGCTCTAGTCTCAAAACCATAGAAAGTGAACACACAGGACCGATAGATCCGACCCACAACCACAGAATCACCCACATGAGTGGACACATGAACAGGAACACCCAAAGGCTCAGCAGAAATAATGAGGAAGCTAGCGAACAGAGATGATACATATGAATAAGTAGACCCTGGATCAAATAATACCGAAGCATCCCTACCACTAACAGAAATAATACCTGTGATGACGGCATCTGAGGCCAATGCATCTGGCCTGGCTGGAAGAGCGTAGAACCTAGCTGGAGTGCCGGCTGGCTGGCCTCCACCTGACCTCTCCCTGTCTGGCCTCCGCCTCTAGGACGGCCCCTACTAGCCTGACCTCCACCTCTAAGTGGCTGGGTAGCTGGTGTTGGAATCGCGGGTTGCTGACCGTGTTGTACTGCCTTACCCCGAAGTCTAGGCAAGTCCTCTTCATGTGACCCGGATCTCCACACTCGTAGTACGCTCTAGGCGCCACAGCCTGCTACCCTAGAATCTGAGTCTACTGACCTGAATACCCACTGGAAGAACCCTGGATAGTTGGCGGACGGTAGGAACTCTCTGGCATGGCGCTGAAGGGAGCACTAGAAGAATCCTGATACCCAGAATACCCGACGGAGGAACCCTAAGTAGTTGGTGGGCGGTAAGAACCCTCCAGCATCGCACTAAAATAAGGCCTCGCCGGGGTACCTCGGGGAGGAGGTGGTGGTGCTGAGTGTGAGGGCCTGCTGGGCTGACCCGTCCCGAAGTGAACCCTACCCCTAGCTGGGGCACCTCTGAACTCTCCTGAAAATCTAGCCCTCTTATCATGCTGCATCTACTTCTACCCCTCAAACGATAACCCTCAATCCTGTGAGCAATCTTAATCACTAGCTGATACCCTGTACCCATCTCTACCTCTCGGGCCATACCAGATCGGATAGTGGGGTGTAACCCACAACAAACCTCCGTACTCTCTCTGCCTCTATGGGGAGTATCGTGAGTGCATGACGAGACAACTTAGAGAACCTCACCTCATAATCGGTCACTGACATCTGACCTTACTCTAGATGCTCATCCTGATACCGCAGCTCTTCCCTCTCTGAGGGTGGAATGTACTGATCCAGGAATAGCTGTGTGAACTGACCCCAAGTGAGGGAAGGAGAACCTACTGGCCCGCCAAGTGCATAACACTGCCAAATCTACGGGCCCTGCCTTCCAGCTGAAAAGTAGTGAAGTCAACACCATGCGACTTCAATATCCTCATGTTGTGTAGTCTATCCCTGCACATGTAAATAAAGTCCTGGTCATCCTCATGACGCTCACCCCTGAAGACCGGAGGATGAAGCCTGGTCCATCTATCCAATAACTTTTGTGGATCACCATCTACAACTGGCCTGGGCTAGGGTGCCACTGCAGTAACTGGCTAAGCCCCATCAGCGGGTGGTGCACCCGGAGTCTGATATACTGTAGCTTCATAACCTGGAGCCTGAGCAGTAGGGGTATGGGCTCCCCCTCCTGCCTATGAAGTGGCTGGGTCTTCTGGAAAAAAACCAGCCTGAGTCATAGTGTCCATGAACCATAGTATGCGGCCCATGACCTCCTGAAATCCCGGTGCTATCATGAAATCCGTCGGGGTAGGCTCAGCTGCGGGCACCTCGCCCTGCTCCTCAATGATAGGATCCCATACAGGATCCGCTGGTGGTGCTACTAGAACGGCTCTGGGACACCCTTGTCCCCTACCACGGGCTGGTTCCCTCCCCCGGCCTCTACCTCGGCCTCTAGTAACGGGGGGAGCAGCTTCTCCTGGGTCCAGAACGTCAGCGGTGCGAGTCCTCACCATTTGTGAGAGAGTAGAAGAGGGAAATTTAGTACACTAACCACTGCACGATAGGAAATGAATATAGAGTGGTCTTCCTAATACCCTATAACCTCTCGAAGATAAATACAGACATCTCCGTACCGATCTACAAGACTCTATTAAGTTTGCCCATAACTCATGAGACCTACGTGAACCTAGTGCTCTGTTACCATGTTATCACGACCCATTTCCACAATAGGTCATGAGGGCGCCTGACACCATTGTCAGGCAAGCCATCGCGAAAACATTACTAAATCCTTATATTGCTTTTAATCAGAAATAAGTGAAATAGACACTTAATTTGGAATTAATCCAGAAGAGTGAAATGTCGTAAATAACGTAATTATACAACCTAACAAAAAAAAAATTGTCTACCAAAGTGTGTGCCAGAACCTGGCGTCACAAGCTATGGGCAGCTAGTAGAATATACACTCAAAAGAATACCATACTATCCTACTATCTGAATCAGGATAGATAGAAAAATAAAAGTACAAAGGAAAGACTTCTTCAGCTGCGGGTTAGCATGGAGGAAAAGCAGCTCACCGTAGAAGTCCCAAGTCCGCTTACGGGTGCGCACCAGAATGATAACCAGATCCACCTGCCTCAGATCCTGTACAATTAAGTACAAAAGTGTAGCATGAGTACATAAACAATATGTACCCAATAAGTATCCCGTCTAATCTCGAAGAAGTAGAGACGAGAGGTTGACTCGATACTTACTAAGGTCATGAAAAATGAGGGGAATTTATAATAAGCAAAAATAGCTCAAATCGTAAGGATTAGCAAGTATAAAACAACAATTCTTCCTTTAGATTATCAGCATGAGCATTCATTTATATATTTAAATGATTATGAAGTTTAGCCCTCCATAGAATGCCAAATAAATCATGCGCAGATAATCACCAAGGAACGTACGGCCCGATCCAACATAAAAGTAAATTGTGTACTATCAATGGTTGAGCGGCTCGAACCATAGATGCATCTATTACCCCGCTTGCGAATCACCCGTGCGACGCGGTCAAACAGAAATACGTTCATTGACAAACAACAACAATCAATATATACATGAGGAGTAACCATACATAGAAAAGCCAATCATTCTCTCTTAAAGGGCCAACAGGATAAGGGTCATTCTCTAGTCTCATTCTTCTTAATCAAAAGAGCTTATACAAATCCAAGTTAATCAAACTGTACTAGAATATCACGTAAAGCATGCTTATGGGTCCTAAACTACCCGAACATAGCATAATAGTTGCTACGCACGGACTCTCGCCACCTAATGCGTACGTAGCCCCCGAATACAATGACAATTAATTCAATTATTATGACTATGGGGACATTTCCCTCTTATAAGGTTAGAAAGTAGACTCACCTTGCTCCAAAGCGCACTTCCAATATCAAGAACAAGCCCAAGTCCTCAAATTCAGAGCTGAACGATCTCAAACTAGTTAAATGAAGTAAGAACTAATTAATATAAGCTAACAAGATCGATTTCTTGCTATTCAAGTCATTTCCCAACTATTTACATGAGTTTCCTAAATTCCAACCCCGGGCCTACGTGCCTGGATTTCGAAATTTTTTGAAAGAAATCGTTCTCTAATACCTAAGGATCAATAATATATGATTTCTAGTTCATTTCAAAACAAATTTCGTGGCTAAATCTTAGTTTTAATAAAACCCTAGGTATAACTGTAACCCTTTTGATTTTACCTAATTTTTGGTACTTAATCTACCTAATATACATGTATTTAAACTAAGGATGAATGGAAATAACTTACCTCACAATGCTATATTGAAATCCCCTCTTTGGAAGTTCTCAAATCGCCCAAGTGTAGAGTAGAAATAAAATAAATGCTCTAAGTCATGTTTTTAAAAACTATGCCTAGCCCTCTGATGTCGCAATTGTAACGACCCGACCAGTCGTTTTGAGCTCTAGCATGTCGTTCAGATGTCTAAGGCCATGAACAACTTCATTTCATGTATTATGACTTGAATGCGTGGTCACAATTAAGTTTCGGGAAGTTCAGAGTTGATTTGGAAAGAGAATTCTCATTTTGAAAGCTTAAACTTAAAAGAATTAACTAGGATTGGAATTTTAAGTAAACGACATCGGAATCAGGATCTAAAGGTTCCAACAGGTTCGTATGATGATTTTTATAATTGGGCGTATGCCCTGATTGGGTTTTGGATGACCCGGGTTTGTTTTGGCGCCTATTGTGGAAAGTAGAATTTGGAAAGAAATTTCATAAGTTTGGGTTGAAGTGCATTTCAGTGATATCAATGTCCGTTTGGGATTCTGATTCTGGGAGAAGCTCCGTATGGTGATTCTGGAGTTAGGAGCGCGATCGGAAGTGAATTCGGAGGTCCGTAGGTCATTTTGGAGCCATTTGGCTAAAGATAGAAATTTAAAGGTTATTGAGAAGTTTGATTAGAAGTTAACTTTTTGATATCGGGGTAGGAATCCGATTCCAAAAGTTGGAGTAGGTCCGTAATGTCGAATATGACTTTTGTGGAAAATTTGAGGACAATCGGACGTGATTTGATAGGTTTAAGCATCGAAAGAAGAAGTTGGAAGTTCTAAAGTTTATAAAGCTTGGATTGGGAGTTCATTCATGATTTTAGCATTGTTTTTTGTGATTTGAGGCCTCGAGCAAGTCCGTAATGTGTTTTGGGACTGGTTATTTTGATTGGTCGGGGTCCCGGGCGCCCTGGGTGTGTTTCGGCTTGTATCTCTCTCTTATTTGATGTTTCAACGTTGTTTTTTTGGACATAAAGGGGTTCCATATTAATAAAATGAGCTCCAAATTAAGTGTTTATTGAGCCATTAGATCCATATCGTAATTTCGGAGCCATAGCAAAAAGAATCATCGAATTTGGACATCGTATGAGGGAGTTATGCTCATTTCCGTGTCGAGAAAAGTGTTGGTTGCTATCATAACCGCAGATGCAGAAATTTTCCGCAGATGCAGAAATTTTTCGCAGATGCAGAAACTTTCCGCAGATGCGGAAACTGCTGGAGGCAGAGAGGTTTCTTTAAAAATCGAAGTTTGGCTCATTTTCACTTTATTTCTTCCATGGGAGCCTATTTTGGAGCAACTTTGGAGTGTCATTTTCATCACCAAGCATGAGGTAAGTGATTTCTACTAGTTTTGAGTATATACAAGGTTTATATATGGAATTAGACTTGGAAAATTGTAGAAAACTTGAGGTTTGAGGGAAGACCTAGAAAACTAGTATTCATGGATTTTGACCATGATTTTGGGTATGGAATTTAGAGAAAATCATATATTTGAGTTTGTGAGGCCATGGGTAATCTTTATCTTCGAAAAATTTCGGATTCCGGGCACGTGGACCCGAGGGCATTTTTGTCAACTTTTCGATCGGGGTTAGGAATTGTTATAAATTGGATTATAATGAGTACCTTAACATATATTAATGAGTTTACATAATTATTGGCTAGTTTTGGAGAGTTGTGCATCGATTCAAGTCTTCGGAAAGGCGCGAAATGTCGGTTATGGATCTTCGGAGCGAGGTGAGTCTCCTTTCTAACCTTGTAAGAGGGAAATGTCCCCATAGGTGAATTAATTGGTTATGTGCTCCTATTTGTAGGGGCTATGCATGCACGAGGTGACGAGAGTCCGTGCGTGGCTACTATTATGTTTAAGACTGGGTAGTCTAGGACCCAAAAACATGCTATATTTGGAATATTTGTATTCTTATTGATAGCTCGAATTGCTTAAACCACACCGAATTAATAAATCCATTCTAAAAAGGATTTGACTTCTTTTCTTAAATTGTTAAAAGAGAAAGTGGCTTTTATTTGAATAATCATTCCCCGATAAATTCTTAATTGGCTATTTGAGCATGTATTTTTATGTGTACCTGCGTCCCATGAATGATTCGCGAGAAGGGTGATTGTTTATTTTATGTTGACCGCGTCGCATGGATAGTTCATGTGTGGGGTAATAGATGCATCTATGGTTCGAGCCGTTCGACCCTCGGCAGTGCATAATTTACTTTTATGTTGGATCGGGCCGTACGTCCCACGGTGATTATTTGCGCATGCTGGTATTGTTGACTTGAACTTATTAAAGTTGTTATTGCCTTTTCATGGCTTGAAAATATTTGGATAAATAATGAAAAGAAAATTTTTGAAATTTCCTATGAACTAATTAATTGTTTACTCGTTTCCTTCTATTGGATTAAAAATCATGTTTATAGAAATCCACGATTTAATGTATTATTGACATCATTATTGGACCACTAGTAAGTGACAAATTCGACCATATCGTCTATACTTCTTCGAGATTAGACGAGATACTCATTGAGTATACGTTGTTTTCGTACTCATACTACACTTTTGTGCATTTTTGTTGCATCAGTTCATGTGTTGTTAGTGGCATATTGGGCGTAGCATCGCGGATAATTCTTAGACTAGGTGAGTTGCATTGTTTGAGGCGGCTCGCAGTTAGTATAGTCCATTTCCAGCATAATGTATTTACTTTCTGTTCATTGTATTCCGGACAGATGTCGCATTTTATTTATGTCTTAGTAAATGCTCATTCACTTATGACACCGTGTTCTGGGATGATTTTGAAATATTTTGTATTAATTTATTATTATATAATTCGAAGTGATGAAGTTATCTTTCTTTTTATTTATAAAAATTGAAGGAAAAACTTAATTTTCAAGATTGTTAAAATGAGAACTTGAACAAGTAATTTGGTTGGCTTTCCTGACAGAGGTGTCCAGCACCACCATGACCCTTAGTGGAGTTTGGGTCGTGACAACATGGCATCAGAGCCCTAGGTTCCCTTAGGTTTCACGAGTCATGAGCAAGTCTAGTAGAGTCTCGCTGATCGGTATGAAGACGTCTGTACTTATCTTCGGGAGGCTACAGGCTGTTAGGAGTACTTCCCTTTTTGATTCCTCATCATGCGATTTGATTCCCCGAGGCTTAGGCCCTTGCTTCCTTCCTATTCAATCTTACGCGATGCGAACCGCTGGTTATAAATCGTGAATTGAAGAATTGTAATGGCACTACGAATGTGGTGCGGGATGTTTTTCCCGGTATAGTTGATTGGACTATCATCATCGCCTTATGGAAGGATATTCTGCTATTTCGGCTCAGTAGCAGTACTTCAGAGAGCCTTGAGGCGAGGCACAGGTTGCCATGATGCTTATGAGCAATTATTCCGCAGTATTGTTATGATGGTAGGATGTTTGACTGCGTGTCGAGGCAGTGACTGACTTGAAGGGAGGTTTACTCAGTACATGATCTATAGATTCGCTATTTTATTCCCGGTAGGGGAAAAGCAATCAGGCAGAGAATGTTCAGGTTTGGGTTACAAGGTATCAAGACTCGGTATTTGGTAGAGTGGCAGAATTTAATTCTATGATGAGGTGTTGTTGCCTTATCAAATGTACTAGATTCGCCGGTTTTATGATCTTCTACAATTCGCCTTTGGAGTAGGATATTGCATGTCAGTATTGAAGAAGTGACTGTTAGATGTCGCGAGGTAAGGTGGTTCAGGGTTGAATCGGCATTTATAATATTGGCAGCTCGATAGAGATGATCTCCAGCAAAATTTAAAGTTAGTAGTGATTTGTAGATTCAAGTGCTACGAAGATAGATTTTATTAAGGCAACTACTGAGTAGCAAAGGATGAGGAAAGATGTGTGGAAAGTGTCAGACGGTGGCTAAAATTCCTAGAAGGCCAGGTGTATGAAGCAAAGGTCAAGTAGTTGATTAAAGAAGTGAGTTTACCCAAAGTGGGAGAGTGGTGGATGTTGCATATGGGCTTAATGGTAGGATGATTACGCACCTTAAGGAGAGTTTGGAATAATTTGGGATTTTAGTGGCTGGCGATTGAAGTCTACGGGTTTAATTGGAAGTATGGGCTAATATGCATTAAAGAGATCGGTCGTGCAAATGTCGTTGATGATTCAGAGTATAAAAAAGGGGGGTTTTACAGAAAGAATCCATGAATTTAGGCAGTTGATTGCAAGGTTATGTCAATAAGAGATAAGGAATCCCGGTGAGTTCCAGAGTTGTGTAATAGTGGCTTCAAGCTAAGTGGGAGAGTCCCACCGCCTATGATTGGGTTGCATGGTTAACCACTTGCGAGGTTTTCTGGTTGTTAGCAAATTTCTGGGTTATTTCGGCTACGGGAAAAGAATATATGCCGTAATTTGAGCAAAGGAATTGTTAAATGGTGCTATGGTTGGCCTTATTGGCTCATGTTCAGACTTGGAGAAGGATTCAGGACTTATGCCTTGTATGGATGCGGGTTTTGAGGGAAGTAATTCCGTCGGGTGACTCGTTGAGAGGGTATTCATGTGTTATAAGATTTATGGAGTTGATTATATTCGGGACCAAGTCAGAGCCGGTGACTCTTAGCAACGGCCCTAATGGATTCAAAAAGTGGTAAAGTATGGTGCCTAATGATTACGAGCCTATAAGTACAGTTAAGAATCAAGCTTTTGCAGCAGCTTATGAGTGAAGGCCCAAAATGTTCTATGGTGTTTTGACTTGCAGTGTAGCACTTGAGAGAAAGATGAGAAAGGACTTCGGATTCGTAGAAGGATTAGCAGAATGGGCATATCATGCAAACGTGCGCACAAGGAAGGTATGGAATGATTCATGGGATTTGAGACAACATGGTCTGGCAGTTCCAGGTGACTCAGGGTGAGTGCGGATGAAGTGTGTTATGTGTTGAAAGGAGTTATTGTTATTACTAAGGCAATCGGGGTAAATCGAAGGAAGATATATTGGTTAACCACAATTGAGTTGGTGTATTGGTGATAGAGGTCAGTTCCTTTAGTGTCATCAAGTTATGCATGTGATTTGTGGCGGTACGTGCGAGGCTTGTCGGTCGCCGTAATTAATGTTGTTCAAAAGCATTCTTCTGTTTTGGCATGTTATGTGTAGGTGGATCCCGGAAGGGCTATGGTGGCTTAGACCTCTACTTAGATGTTTGCCTATACTACGGTTATGAGAATTTAACTTTGTGTTTCTATGGTTCTCCTGAAGTGAGTCCAGTGAAAAACGTTTATTGGCACGTTGGGTGCAGTGAGTGGTATGGAATTTGAAATGAGGATCAAGGTTGCAGTTCGGTGCTGACAAGGATGTCATGAGCTCGGATGAGCAGGAAAGGAGTTTCAATGTTTAAAGTGAGTTGGTATTATCGTCAGTATCACCTGAGATCTATGTTTTGTGAAAAAGGCTTTGCATCCTGGTTAAGAATTCTTGATAGCTTTTCAGCGTTAGTGCAGCCGGTGGTTTGGATGTGCGGACCCGATATTCATTTCAGAAGGTTGTGGGAGTGTGTGCCATAGAAAGATTGTATAAGTGTGACATGTAGTCACTTGATTGATTAAAGATTTAAACCAAGTATGACGATTGTGGTAATATCATTAATTTGAGAATTTATGCCTGGAGGGAACTCTGTTTATTGGGTTATAGACTGTGGAGGTTCGCGCCGGTTATGAGGGTTGTTCTTATGTGTTATGAGAAAAAGGGGAGTTATTATGGACCTTTGAAAGGTTATTAGCCTAGTTGGTTCAATAAAAAATCAGCTTGAGATCAGTGGATTGATTTAAATGTGAACATGGGCTTTATATGAGGCCAGATGTGTTCATCTCAGCAATACGCTCCTTATGGAAGGGAGTCGGGGTGTTATTTCATGGTCAACTATTTCATGTAATGATGTATTGAGCCATGCGAGTTGTGAGACAGCTTGGTGAATTTCTTATGTGTTGAGGTTCCGCATAGAGATGAGGTTATATGATCAGGATGGCTCTTGAGATTTAGATCATATATCGCACTTCAGTTGTGCTCGAGTTTGTGGATTATAGCATTATATGTCTCCCCTAGTAATGGTATTATACACTTAGCATGTTTATGACTGATATTCAGTAATTTGTTATAATGAGTAATTTAGCTCGATGTACATCTCCTTATGTGAGTTCCATGTGTGGATCGGGTGGCACGCCGCCATGGGTATGTTATTTGGATCGGGTGGCACGCTGATATGGTTATGTTTTGTGGATCGGGTGGTATGCCGCCATGGTTATGATTGCTCGGATCGGGTTACGCGCCGCAAAAGTGTGATGTTTAGTACATTTCCCCATATCTGTTTATTTTGTTCTGTTTCCTATTTTCTGAAGGAAGCTCATATTAGCTATGCGCTCGCGTCGCATGTGTCACACCTCCTTTTTACACCACCCGCCGAGGGTGTTATATAAGGGAGTTTTTAAAGTGATATTATTCGAAATGGGATTAATTATTGATCAGAGTCGCCACTTGGAATAAATTAAGGTGTCCCAAGTCACCGGTTTATTTTAAATCCAAAATCGAGGAAGTTTTATTTTTAAAGAGTCTGCGACTCTGAATAAGGAATTCTGTTAACCCGAGGGAAGGTGTTAGGCACCTCCGGATTTTGTGGTTCCAGCACGGTCGCTTAGCAATTTATACTTGGCTTAATTGTTTAATTACTCATTTTAGGATCTATGTGCAATTATCTTTTTACCGTTTTTAATAATAAAAAAAACATGATTATTCATGATTAAACAATCGAGTTACGCGTACGTATAATCTTTTCTTTGGCGCGACAAAAATCATGTCACGCGAATGTGTCCACAATTAATAACGCTTTATTACTTTTAAGATTATATTGTCAACGTTGCGCGAACGCATATCTTGCCTTTAATTTAGGAAATTATAATTATATCACGCGAAATGTGTACATACTCATGATTATTGATTAATTAATGTGCGCCTAAAGCATACCAAGATTTATGAGTTATTTTTCCTATATTAATTTGAGATTTATTGTGAAGGCCATGGTTTATGAGTAAAGAATGGTGGAAGAAGTGTATGACTTTATTTTCTAGAATTATTAAGAAGTTACTTTAAATTATTCATAACTCAATAAGTTCTTACTGTTTTATCCTAGAGATTTATTAAAACCAATTGTAGATAAAACACAAAAATATAAAAAAAAATATAAAAAAATGTTTAAAAAAATCTAATAGACAAATACATGACAAAAAAAAAATCATCTAAAACATATTTGTTTTAAAACAGTAAATGTTAACAAATCTTTCGTAACTTAACGTAACCATTCTATTTGTACAAAGCGAAATATGATATACGTATTTCAACTTAAGACAACTAGATGTTCCACAGTTCTAGCATGAAACAAATTCTAAAACCCATATCCCTTTTGTATCTTATTTCTAGTTATAGCATTTTCTATTTGTTAATTATTTAATATCAAGATTGACTTACGTATGAGTTTGACACTTTAATAAATTATCTAATATCCATATCACTATACTATCCAAAAATATGAACAAACATAAACTTTTAACTTTGAAGCAAGGTAAAAAAAAATATAATATAAAATATGTAGTCATACAAACTGTTATTACTAACTAAAGTATTAAACCTAAGTATATCATCCTTCAAATTAAACCTCAAAACAGTTTCATCTCCCCCTTTTTAAATAATCAAACAATGGTCCTATTAAACTAATCAAACTCATGACGATAAGAAGTTTGTGTAATATATCGAAGAAACTAAAAATAAATTGTCGATACAGAATACAAAAGAATGAACTAACATTGTGCAGAGGGGAAGAAATTTCAGCACACATTACTTTTAAGAAATCCAAGAAGAAAAAAAAATTATTCTTTCTCGTCCCAACAGTAGACGTCCAAAACTTGTACCCTGACCAGCAACATTAGATTATATGATCCACCAGTAGTAGACCCCAAATCCATTTTCTGTTTTAACTTAAACAAATCCAAAAATGGAATCATACAAAAAAAATACTAATAAATAATGTATCCTATTATCTGATTATTAATCATCATAAAACTCATAAAATCTCGATGCATCATATAGACAACAAACAAAATTCAAGCAAGAATTCAATAATAACATTTCAATATTTGAAGAATAAATTCAGAAAAGATAAAAGATAAGTAAAGAACCTTTAGAAGCATTCCAATGTAAAAATATAATTTTCAGCAACTATAATATATGAGCGACAATTGTAACCGCGAATCGGATCTTCAAATTGGACTGAAATTTCCTTTTTCCAAATAAAATTCTTCCTCCTTTTCGATCTCTTAAAAAACTAAAGTTTCTCTATA